>QMIH01002553.1:0-13105 GCA_003987875.1 Clarias batrachus | reverse complement strand
GCACACACTACTGTAAGACAGTGACACACACACACACACTCCAGTAACACACATTTTACAGAAACTAGTCGACATGTTAAACAGTTTCTCGCTGTGTTTGTGCAGACACAAGACCACATGAAGCAGTGACACATTTCCCTCATCGTCCTGAAGAACCTCCTACAGCATACACTCTCTAAATTCACACAACACATTGGACTGGATTAGTTGTGATATATTATGATATTTTATGGTAATATTTTAAGCATATCATATCTCAGTATGCAAATGAAGGCCTCCAGTTTACCCAGGAAATGAGGTGTGTAATAATCTGCCTAGTTTCAGAATCTGGAATTCATACTGAGGCTAAAAGTGCAGCTTTACATGTCCTTTTTCTGTTGAAACACTGTGTCACACAATTTTATTACTCAATATTGGAAAAATATGGACTTTAAATAAATGTAAATAGCGCAGTGGGGCTAATATTCCGGACACAAATGTATTTTAGCTGCCTGGCGAGAGGGCACGCCGACCATTTCTAACTCAAATGACTCCTGAAATTACTGTATTTCATGTTGTGCTTTAGAATAATTGCTAAATAATTGCATTTAACTGTTTTTTTTTTTAAACATATTTTAGGAGAAGAAAAAAAAAGCCTAAATAATAAAGTCTGTAGGTTTTACTTTTGTACAGACATCAGGGTCTCCACCATCTTCCACCATCACCCAAATGAGATGGGTTTCACTGTTGAGTCTGGTTCCTCTCAAGGTTTCTTCCCTCAGCATCGTCGCTCTGAGGGACGATCTGATCATTCTGATTCATACACATTCACATTTCATACAAACTTCCATAATTTACTTTTGATTGTGTGACGCTGCTTTGCTACAATGATAATTGTTAAATGCGCTATACAAATAAAATGTAATTGAATTAAATCTTCCTGAAGAACACCATGTCGTGCATATTTGAGCACCTTCCCTGCTCTGTCATACTTACAATGGTTCAAAGAAGGTTCATGCACAGAGGAATGTTAAAGGTCTTAAGACTTGATGTGAAACAGAAAAATCAAGTTGTTTACAATTGCAAAATGACAGAGGTTTGTTGTGCTTTTCTCCTTCTTACCAGCTATTCCCTGAACAAGTGCATAAACCATTCAATATTCTGTTTATTCCACCTTGTCTGTGCACATCATCTGAGTTCAGTGTTCAGTCTCATCTCCAGCGTTACCTTCTGCACAGCACTGTAGATACTCATGGTGTATTTAAAGTTTTTTTCCTACACAATATACATTTACCCACAATCCCATACTCTCACGTTTAATCTCTCAATACCCTTCATTCATCTTCAGACAAGGCTAAATGTGGTAGAAAACCAATTCCAGAGACCAAGATCATACCGTAGAGACTTAAACTGTGATATACACCACAATATACAGTACTATAGATCACTAACAGTCTTCTTATCTGCTTCCTTTCTGTCACCTTCCTGCCTCTTTTCTTCCTCCCAGCTGCTCCATATGGTTTTCTCTCTTCATTATCCTCTCAGATCTGGAGCACATTCACTCAGACCAGGGATGTGCAGTTCAGAGCAGCTGATGCGTTTGGACAGGGCCCCGTTTCCACAGCAACGGTAATGATGTCAGCTGCCAGCTTGGTAATAGAGACTCTCAGCATCATTAGCCTCCATCAGGTGGAATTATTGTTAAAAAATATCCACAGCAGTGTGTGTTATTACCAGTGGACCAGTGGAGTGAAGGTGAGGTAAAAACAAGCAACCCCTCCCCTCCCCTCCCCCCCCGCCCCAATAACTAAGAGCCATGGTGAACCAAAATTTGAGGGACTGATCAGCAAATGAACGTGAATGACTTGCCTCACAGATAGCAATCATATGTGCGTTCATATCTTATCAGTCTTACATTCAGCAGATAATAAACCTCACGGACTATGTTTCTAGTTCTTGAAGCAACCCATGTGAACTATGGGGAAGAAATAGTATCGTGCATAATGTGCACATGTCAGTTTATCAATCATTTACAGTCATGCAGTGGATCATTTAGATTGGCAGAGCAGAACCCCCCGGGTCTTTCACTGAGCTTATCATGCATAGGATGGCAATAGATGTGTTAAATGCATTAAACTGTGCTCTCCTACTTTGCTCCATGGGGTACCCAGGAAAATGGGATATTGCACTAAGGTACCATAAAAGATTGAAAGATAGAGTGTGGTAATAAGGCCCCAAAAGGTTGGGGTGTGGTGTTAAGGCACCCATAGGATAAGGTGTGGTAACAAGGTACGCAACGAGATAAAGTTTGGCAATGGCACTCAAAGGAAAAGGGTGTGGTGATAAATCAACCATGGGACAGGGTGTGGCAACAGGGTAGCCAGGGGGATGGAGTGTGGTGTTAAGGCACCCACCATAAGATTGTGTCAATATGGCACCCAAGGGATGGGGTGTTGTCATGGGACCGCATGCAGCTAGAAGTAAGCTTTCTGATCACACTGTAACTTTAGATGGCTTTCTGTTCCATCAAGTGCAACAGTAAAAGACCTCGGTGTGATTATAGATTCCAGCCTTTCATTTGACGCTCATGTAGACAATATCACCAGGATAGCTTTCTTTCACCTCAGAAATGTTGCCAAGTTAAGGAATATATCGTCACTAAACAATGCAGAAAAACTAGTTCATGCTTTTATCACCTCTAGGTTGGACTATTGTAACGCCTTACTGTCTGGTTGTTCAACTAGGTGTATAAACAAGCTTCAGTTAGTACAGAATGCAGCAGCGAGAGTCCTCACTAGAACCAGAAGATACGAGCACATCACCCCTGTCTTATCTACACTGCATTGGCTCCCTGTGAAATTTCACATTGATTTTAAGATACTACTTTTGACATTTAAAGCACTACAATCCGCCACGCCTACTTCCATCAAAGAATGCAGGCTGCCTGTCAGTACCACGTATTATTAAAACTACAGCAGGGGGCGGAGCTTTTTCTTACAAATCCCCAAAGTTATGGAATAGTCTTCCTATTAATGTTCGGGACTCAGACACAGTTTCAGTGTTTAAGTCTAGGCTAAAAACCTATTTATTTAGCCAAGCATTTTTGTAAATAGATTAGCCTTAGGTAAAGGAGCAGATCTGGGGGACTCATGGACGTAGAGTATTCTGGTGAACTGGTATGTTTAGATGCTGTCCTCCCCACTCTCATTGATCACTCAGGTTTGTTGACGGTGAGGTGATTGGTTGCTTTACATCTTAGTTCCCCCTCATGTCTGTGTTTCCTTCTGACTCTCCCCTTTAGTTATGATGTCATAGTTAGTCCTGCCGGAGTCCCTGCTTGCACGCTACACTAAATATACATTCACCTTATACATGTTGACTGTGACCAGACCTAACTGTTAACTGTTGTTCCTGAGCTGTCAGTGATCCAGACCCCCTCTGTCCTCTGGACCTGTCTGACTCATCCTGGTGTCCCGCTTCTGGTTGGAGATCTCGTCACATGGATGTCCCATGTGTCTCTTTGGGATGCGTCCAATGTCTGGGGACGGTTTCACCCTACTATGAAGACGGTTCTGGCCTCGACTGATGTTGACAGCTGTTTTTCTGCGGACTTGGCTACAGTCGCTTGATAGTTCAGGACTGGAATTTCCTACAAGTCTATCTGAGCCTCCAGTAACTACCTGAACTCCATATTAACATAAACTAACATCTGTTATATAAACTATTATACTGAACTGCCTGCCACCCAACACACAGTATGAATGCAGATCAATTCCTGCTTTCTGTTCACCCAAATGAGGATGGGTTCCCTGTTGAGTCCAGTTCCTCTTAAGGTTTCTCAAGTTCCTCTCAAGGTTACACATCCACATTTCATACAAACTTAATTCAATTCAACTCAATTTTACTTGTATAAGGCTTTTAACAACTGTCAATGTCACAAAGCAGCTTTAAAGAATCAAAAGACAATTATGGAAATTTGTATGAAATTCGAATGTGTATGAAACGTAATGCCCCTGATGAGCAAGCCAAGGGCGATGGTGCGGAGGGAAAAACTCTAAAATGGCAATAGGAAGAAACCTTGAGAGGAACTGGACTCAACAGGGAACCCATCCTCATCTGGGTGATAACGGAGAGCAGGGATTGATCTGCACTCATACTGTGTGTTAGGAGGCTGGAAGTTCAGTAGAACAGTTGATGTCTTAAAGTTAACATGGAGTCCAGTTTGTTATTGAAGCCTCAAATAGACTGTAGGAGATTCCAGTCCTGAACTATTGAGCAACTGCAATCACAAGTCCTCAGAGGACAACTGTCTTCATTAGCCGAGGCCAGGACAGTCTGCATGGTAAAGTGTGTTTGCTACATAACACCCCAGTGAGATGGGGTCTGGTGAGAAGGTACCCAGGGACACATGCATCCCAAGCAGACCACATGGGCCTCCATGCAACGAGATCTCCAATCAGAAGTGGGGCACCAGGACGTGTCAAACAGGTCCAGAGGGCAGAGGGGTCTGGATCCCTGGTAGCTTAGGAGCAACATGTGTACCAAAGACAGACAGAAAAAGAGAGGGAGAGAGAGAGAGAGAGAGAGGAGAGAAGAGAAGTTGAGGTAACAGTTAATAGGGTGTGGCAACAAGATAACAAAAAGAAGTAGTGTGGTGAGAGGTTGCCCAGAGAAATATTGTAGATTGAGGTGATACGGTAGCCATGAGGTGTGGTATGGAGATAAAGAACCCAGGGAGATTGAGTGTAGTGAGATGCCAGCTGGAGTGGTAGGGTTTGCCAAGAAATTGCACAAGGAGAAGTGATTTGGTGAGAAGATACCCAGATAGAGGGGTTATGGTGAGATTATATCCAGGGAAATGTTTAAACCCAAGAAGATCAGCAATTTAGAGAAAAGTGCACAAAAAAGATGGGATGTGTAAAAAGTAGCCAAGCAAGAAGACATGGCATGGTGTGGCAAGAAGGTCCCCAGTGAGATGGGGTTTAGTGAGAAGGTACCCAGGGACATGACATGTGGTGAGAAGTTAGTCAGGGGGGTGGACTGTATTGAAGGTTATGTAGGAAGAGGGGGTGTGGCAGGAATGTACTCAGCACTACAAGAAGGTATCCAGGCACATGGGGTGTGTGAAAAATGTGAAAAAGATGACTTGTGTCATAAAGTGGAGTATGTTGGAGCCCTACCTGCAGAATGGGTGTAGTGGAACCCAGATTACCCAGTTCTCTGAAACTTTCTTCTGCTTGTGTTTATTTAAAAGTGAGCCTACTTAAAAGCACATCAGGATTTGTTTGCGTCGTTTATTATCACTGATCGTGAAATATTTAAGATAGCCGCAGGAGGCTAGATCAACAAGACATATGTGTAGCAATTAAAAGTGCTGTATAAACACATTTCTGTCTAAAGCTGATGTTGTTTTATCATCAGAGAGAAGAAGCTGCAGGAGAAACACAAAGAACCTGCTGTTTAAAATATTACCATCATGAAATCATGGGAAAAAACCAATAAGGTCTGTAATATGGAGTCCTTAATATGTAATGTTATGTAATATGCAGACCTACGTCTCATGCTATTGTTCTATAAATGCAATATTTATCACTTTATACAAATAATTTTGTAAAATTTGTAATATTTAATCCTTTAATTCCAATGTAATCACATAAAATCCTGCAGTATGGGTCAGTCTGAACTTGATAAAGCTCACATCTGCTGATAATTAGTAAAAGGTTCTACATGAATTGTGTTGCAGGAGAAATGAAACAGACTGTAAAATGAGTTTTTAAGTCGGTGAGAAACTCATTAGAGGTTTGCTGTAGAAGAAACGTTTCTATAGTCAGAGGGTCTGTAAAAGGTATTATATTAAACCATTGATGGACTTTTAATAAAGCAGCTCATTTAAATGGAAAGTTTCTTGTTTCTTAAATGAAAAGCAGTTCCTGTGAAGTTATTTTATTCTTTAAATGCAGAACACACACACTGAAAAAAGTCCAAAGTAAAAAAAAAAAAAAATAGGCTCCAGTCTCCCCCATAGAATCTAAAATCAAATTAAAAAATTCTAACTCCAGTAAAATCCACTGGATTGTGTTATTTCTAACAATGACAGTCCTCTTGCCTGTAAGTCCTAAACCACACATGGTTGTGCTATAATAGTGAAATCATCATATTTGGGTGTATGATAAAGTAGAGATACTGTCAATAACATTGGGTGATGGACACTCCCACCCTGGAGATATATCGATCTTTTTTGTGGCAGTTTGCCAGCTTGACACCTGATTCTCATTCGCTCACTTGGGACATGACATGTGGAACACCATTAGCCTGCACTGCATGGCCTTGGAATGTGGGATGAAACTGGAGTACTAGGAGAAAACCAAAACACACCAAGCACACCAAGGGAGAACATACAAACTCCATGCACACAGATCCAAGACAGGAATCGAACCCCAACCCTGGAGGTGCAAGGCAACAGTGCTAACCACTAAGCTAATGTGCCACCCCCACAAAACACGTTAAATAGCAAAGTGCAAAGGCAGTTGGATACAGACAATGTAAAACAGAATTTGTTTTTCAATTAAAGTACTTATACGTTGTTTAATTTTTTTTTATCACATGACAATTTTTTAAATTCCTTTTTTCATGATTTTATTTTATTGTATTATTTATGGCTCAAGGTCTAACACCAACCACTAGATGCAGTGCCAGTCCCATGCCTGGATAAAAGGGGAGGGCTGCATCAGGACGGTCATCCGGTTTAAAACCTCTGCCAATTTGTGTGCAGATCGGATGGTCCGCTGTGGCAACCTTTCGACAGGAGCAGCCCAAAAACCAGCAATTCTGCTTGCTTTTTTATTTATTTTTGTTCAATTAAGACTATTAATATAATGTGACTTTTTTAAAAACTAAATCTGAAAGGTAAGCCATGTCACCTGGACCTCTCTCTTGTTAGGCTGAAAAGTTTCCCTGTTCATCCAAGCAACATGAACCTGCTGATGATAGCCGTGGCATAGATGCAGAGGGTGTGAACATAGTCTTTTATTTAAACAAAACATGAACTTTAAACCAAAACTTGAACAAATGATTTTGGCTTTCTAATGGGAGCATGACACATACAACAACATTAACCAAATAATAACTTAGACTAGGATACAAAACAGACAAGAGAACTAAAACTAAACATAACAGGGACTAAGCCTACTAGCTGTTACGCACACTAGCTGCTAAGCTAGATAGTTGCTAAACAGACTAGTAGCCAAAGATCTAAGGGATGAACAGACTGGGTACACAGCAGACTAGGTAGGAAACAGACTAAGAACCAAGCAGGTTAGTGGCTAAGCAAGTAGTAACTAAACAGACGTGGAGACTAAACAGACTAAGAGCTAGGCAGGTTAGTATGAACATGTTAGTAGCAGAATAGACTAAGAACTAAACATTCTACATTGGTACTTACACAAGGGAAACCAAACAAAAGAAACAAACCAACAACACATTTAACAAAAACAGCTCCATCAAACATATGCCAACTAAATTAAAACAGACCATAACCTAACCAAAAAAAACAAAAACCCACTTTACATAACAAATACTCGACTCAGTTTGCCAGAACAAACAGCTTTTTATAGAATGTCTAATGAGCCACCTCGGTTCAGGCGAGCACTCTCATCACCTGACCGAGGTGCCTTCTGGGAAACTGAGTCTACAAACAAAAACTACAAAACTAAAATATAGGGCCCATGTGCCCTCTAGTGGTGAACCCTCACATCTCTTTGTTTATTGTCAACAAAAGTCAGAGTTTTTATTTGTTTGCCCAAACACTTGGTATCATGTACATCCGAAACTTCAAATCAAATAAACAAATGTGACCTGTGCGGGTGAAATCCAGGAGAACAAACCGTGGACGTTGTATAGATGTCTGTAGAGAGTGAAAGAGAAAGAGAGAATATGGAGGTTAACACCTTTGTATCAGAACCAAGAAAGGAAGAGAGGAAGAGGCAACCATGAAAGATTTAGATCAAAACACCCTAATTATTACCCGTTAAAGAAAATGATGACTGGCACAGAAATTGGCTTTCGTTTTTTTTTCATTTGCTCAGATGTAATGGGGGCGTACAGGGGCAGAGCAGAGAAAGTAGTTGAAAATGGATGACTCTGTCCTCTCTACAACAACTTAAAGTTATTATCTTTCGAATAAGGTTATGATTAGGGTCATGATTTTTTTTCCGTGAGTTCAGTACTGCAGGCTTTGGCACTGATTCTATAAAAGTAATGTCGTGTGTTTGCTACATAAATACAGATAATGAGTGTAACCAACAGGGCGGAGTACTTGAGCCAGAATAGAGTGCGTGCTGTATCAGAGTGAGTGCTGGTTTTTATCTCCCGTGAGTAAGAAGTAAGGACAGACGTCGCATATCGAATGGATGCAAAAAGTACTTTTGATTGAACAGAACACGGTTCTGAGAGCAAACACTCCCTTTATTTCTCTATATAATCTCCTGCTACACCAATCCCAGCGTTTCACTAGTGCTTGGACACCATCGATGTAGGAAGGTCTCTCGGTACGCCGGAGTCATGATCGGACCGCCTGCTTCATTCACCTCTGAAACGCCGTCCTCCCAGGAACTCCTTTACTGGCCCAATCATGGCTTGGCGTGAGGTCAGGACTGTGCGGAGGATGTGGCAATAACTCTCACCCGAGTTCCTGTAATGTGCAAGTGGCACCTCGGCTGGAATCGTCATCCACGGATGTATGTCCTTCTTTAAACATTTGCACCATTCAAATGTTCCTGCAGCTCAGGGTCTCATTACTGTGCAGTGCTTGAAGTCATCTGTAAATTTCAATCGCTTTTACAACTTTATAGTGATTAATATGATCACGATAAAATGGAAATCACATACAGATGAGACAAAAAGTACCTGCTTTATCTCATCAGCATGCACGAGTGGACAGACTTCATGGGTGTATTACAGAGTTTTACACAGAAATATTATATGTTCGTTTATTATGTTACACACACGCACGCACATTTATGTGGATCTATTGTGCACGACCTTGACCTTGACAGTGAGAATAAAAGCCTCAGACCCTCCACGTGAACACACTGCGACGGAGCGCTCGGTGAAACCAGCGTGTGTGTGACGATGTGACGTGACTTTGGAGACGTAATGATGCTGAAAGCGTTTATAAAAAAGACCTCAGAGAGACTTTATTTAGAGTTTCCACATGAGCGCGCTCGGTTATTATTCACACTCTGACATCACACACCAGGACTTTTTATTAATTAAAAACTAAAGTGTTATCTACTAAATCACTGTCTGTAAGTTTAATCACAAAACTATGTTACAGATAAACATTTTTATTTCATTCGATTAAAAAGAACTTTGCTAAAACTTTAACTTTGCTAAAAATGTGAAATTATTGTCTCCAAATTCAAAACAACATGATATGAGCAGGTCATGATGGGATGTGACGAGGTCTAATCGCCTCTGCAGCAGCTTCTCTGGTGGATCTGTGGCGGGCATTTAGTGCACACACCTCCGAGGCTCATTTCCCTTCTTAGCTCCTCCCACTAGCTTGTGTTTAAACTAGTGTGACAATTAAATAGATCCATTAAAAGATTTTTAATTTAAAATCTATTTTTAAATATTTTTAAAATCAGTCCATTATGAGTTAAAATTGAATTTTAAAAATGTCTGAAAAGAACTCAATTAAATTCATATATTCATGTATTTCAGGAATTCGTCTCTTCACTCAATCGGCTGTCGAGAATAAAATTGCTGTATTAAATGAGGCGATTTTCACTCTCAAACTCTCACACATACATACATAGCAGAAATCCTACTTTATGCTGAAACAACATCTAAATTTCATTCATTTATTGCTAATTAGCTAGTGGGAGGAGCTAAGAAGGGAAATGAGCCTCGGAGGTGTGTGCACTAAATGCCCGCCACAGATCCACCAGAGAAGCTGCTGCAGAGGCGAATAAACCTCGTCACATCCCATCATGACCTGCTCATATCATGTTGTTTTGAATTTGGAGACAATAATTTAACAATATCATTTTATCAACCTCATTCTAACCTTCAAAAACAGAGCTTGTTCCTCTCTTTGTCTCAGCTGTGCTTCTCCACTCATCTGCTGGAATGTAATCGGTGATATATCGGTGAAATATCCCACATTTACAGTTACATTTGTATTTGTTTAAGTATTTGAATAACTGTTAAGTATAAGAATCTCTAAGCACCTGCTGGTACTGAGTCTTCACCATTGTGTATATAGTTTCATTTATTTATTCATTTTATGATTGTCTATAACATTTTTTATTATATAACATTTATATTGGTATTATATGAGGTGGTGTCAAAAAGGTTGGAGACTAGTTTTGTAACACACCAGCAGGTGGCAGCACAAGGCTGCACACAGTCACAGGGAGCGCCGACATTCAGAAGTCAGTGTGCCAAAAGACATGTCCTGTGTATATCAGAGCTGTGTGACTGGTGCCATACTGACCATGAATCTCATCATGAACTGCAAGTTAGAAGAAAGACTCGATGGGAAATTCTGCGTGAAACTGGGCAAATCTGCCACAGAGACGTCTAACCATGATTCAACAAGTTTACATCAATGCTGCAACGAGGCGTGCGAGGTGTTTTGAGTGGCATGCAAACTTCAAGAGTAAAAGAACATCGCTGGAAGACGATGAGGGATCAGGAAGACCTTCAACGAGCTCAACCCCTGAAAATGTGGAAACCGTTCAGCGACTGGTGTGACATGATCATCAGAGAGGAATCCACAACATCATCACTGCAACCCTGAGACGAAGCAACACAATGTCTTCACAATGGAAGAGCCTTATCATCTTCATGACCGGAAAATGCGAAGCAGGTCCACAGCTCGACCGATTACATGCTCAACGTCTATTTCAACATATGTGGCGTTGTGCATTGAGAATTCGCCCCCAGGAGCCGGACAGTCAACAGCCAATTCTACTTCCAGGTTTTAAAGCATCTGAGGGAGGATGTAGAGAGAAAGAACAGAGCTAATCATATTAGTATAAAAAAATCTATCTGATTAATCTATAATTATTGTGCATCACTGTCACAGCTTCAGATGTTCTGATACATTTTCATTCATCATTTTTCCCATCATTAATGAGTTTAGTACAGGCATATAACCAAATGCAACCTATTCTGGACTATAGGCAACATATTCCAATTTGGTAATTATTGTATGCACAACATGTATAGAATAGAGTTTATGGTGAAATTGATCTGAACATTCACACTCTCATAGTTCATGATTTCACAGAACATAGACACAGACAGACTTATTAAAAAACACACATTCACACAGGAAGAGAAATTCGACTGTATTATGAGCAGCACTTTGGCCGTATCCAGCCACTCGTGCTAATCTCTCGGCGCAGGTCTGCAGGTGAATGTGTCCATGTGGGAGAGCGAGTCCTGCTCCTGCTGCTGRGTAGTGAGCTGGGAAAAAGCCGAGCAGAGGAAGGAGCGTGGACGCTTTATTAAATCCCCACCGCGCCGTATCTCTGAGGCCTGAATACATCCAGCTGCAAAATAAATCCACGCCGACTTACAGCAGAAAATCTGCTCCGCCATGAACGCGCCGAAAAATAAATAAATATGAACACGGCTACAGTCAAGGAAATAAATAGAAATTATTGAAACATTTTTGGACAGGTCAATCCTGCCGATAATTATCCCAAAATTATTATCTAAGTTAAAGATAATTACACTCTGGGTTTACAGTACAGTAATGTACAGGGTCGTTTGTTTTATTCACATTAATCTACTGTTATGTCTTTAAATTGACAGGAAATAAATAAATAAATAGACAAATCATGCATTCATTATATGTATAAGATAAAATGTTAGTTTAATGGTTCTAGTCAGCAAATAGTACAAATATTTAAATATTATAATTACTGTTAGTGTAAAAAGTGGATTTGTTTATTATTCAGCAGTGTTTATACATGTGTTTACTCTCTTTGATTTCCTGCTGTTGTAAACAAATAAGAACAAACAAAAAAACAAACTGACAAACAAATAAATCAGTGCAGTTTTAAACTGTAAAATATGATAAAATGACGCGTCACGGTGGCTTAGTGGTGAGCACGGTTGTCTTGCACCTCAAGGGTCTGGGTTTGATTCCCCCGGAGTTTGCATGTTCCTCTGGCTTTCCCCCGGGTACTCTGGTTTCCTCGCATAGTCCAAAGACGTGCAGATTAGGCTAACTGGCATTCCCAAATTCCCTGTAGTGTGTGTGTGATCTACGATGGATTGTCATCCCATGCAGGGTGAACCCTGCCTCATGCCCCAAGTCTCCTGGAATAGACTCTGTAGGTAGTCAACCAGAATGTCTATTACTGCCGCGGCAAAACGACAGCGGCCAAAATAAACATTTCAAAGTCATTCGTGAAATGACCACCAGGTGGCGTAAATTTTATTTAAAATTAAATTAAGTCATGAAAAAGTCACAACAATAGATTGTATCAAAGAAATTCTACAGTGATGGTAATTTCCACATCTGAGTACTTTAGACAACAAACATGACGAATCTGAACCAGAGCTACTGATATTTACTGCACAATAATGAGGCAATAAATAAATAAATAAACATTGGTTAAATGTTGTTTAGACAAACAATCAAGTTCACTAGCTGGCAATTTTATTAAGAATGAACTGTTATATAGCCTATCTCTGTTTATCTGTTTGTTATTGAAAAAATACATTCAAAGACATCAAACTTTAAATATAGAAATAAAAAATGGGCAAAAGTATGTGCACCCCTGTTAAAACAGCCTAATCTACTAGCCTAATGTTTTTGTTATAAAACACATTTTATTTTTTGTTGTTTTTCTGTGCTGTGATTTAGGTCTTTATATATATATTGTAAATCAGCTCCTGTCAGGGTGTATGTGTGTGTGTGTGTGTGATCAGCCCATGTCAGTGTGTGGGTGTGGCCATGTTTAAGGTTCCTAAACGTCCTGCTGAACCCCGCAGAAGATTTTCGCTCGGTATTTTCTGCTCCAGTGAAGTTTGACCTTCACATCAGGAGAAACTCGGCGCCTTGAGCTTCTTACACACACATTAAAAGTGATTTCCTCTCCGCCGG
>QMIH01002552.1:40446-63444 GCA_003987875.1 Clarias batrachus | reverse complement strand
GCTCCTGAGTTGCCAGTGATTCAGACCCCTCTGCCCTCTGGACGCGTCTAACCAGTCCTGGAGTCCTGCTTCTGGTTGGAGATCTCGTCGCATGGATGCCCCGTGTGGTCTGCCTGGATTCGTGTGGTGGCTGGGGATGGTTTCCACGAAGACTGTCCTATCATCGATTGATGCTGACAGCTGTTCTCTAGGGACCTGTGACTTCAGTTGTTCGATACCTCAGGACTGGAATTTCCTTCAGTCTACCTGAGCCTCCAGGAACAAACTGGACACCTTTTATTTTAAATTTTAATTTTAACACATCTCCTGTTATACTGAACTTCCAGTCTTACACATTATTATGCTGATCAATCCCTGCTATCCATTATCACCCAGATGAGGATGAGTTCCCTGTTAAGTCCGGTTCCTCTCAAGGGTTCTTCCTATTACCATCTCAGGGAGTTTTCCTTGCCACCGTCGCTCTCGGCTTGCTCATCAGGGACAATCTTATCATTTTGATTCATACACATAAAAACTTACTTCTTTTGATTGTGTAAAGCTGCTTTGCGACAATCTTTACACTTCCACATGCACTGTGGGACAAAAATTAAGAAAAGAATTAGCAGGGGGAAAGAAAAAATCTGAATTTCTGGAACATATTATTGTAAATAATGAATTTTCACCTACCTCTAGTCAGTTAAAAGCAATTCCAACACTTTAAATTATGACCGTGCACTAAAACCTAAAATAGAAAATTGTTAAATATAAAAACAGATTGGAAACACTAGGCTGTAAAGTGTATTACACAAATCCTAAAGCATTTATGTTGAACTCAAATTAATATAATTACTGAATTAAATGCAATATTTTTCAAAGAAGCAGAGGCTGATGAAGAAATTTCCTGTATAGCTGCTTTATGAACAATAATGTAATGGCTGTGCAACATGTCCTGAATGTTATAAATCGAGAGCAATGTATGCAAAAAATGTCATTGTCAGACTATAGTGGCTGGCACATGACTAACATGCTGTAATATTAAATAAAGAATTTGCACTTACCTTTAGTCACTTAAAATAAGTTCCAATACTTATTGATGACTGTATGCTACAATCTAAAACAGAAAATCAGAACAGGAAAGATGTTTTAACCAGATAACAGACTGGTTGTGGAAAAAGAACATATATCCTAAAACATTTAAATGTCAAACTTATTATAAATATTAAATGAAATGTAATATTTTGCAAAGATAATGTCCAAAGCATAATTTTGACACCATCCTATAACTTAAGAGTGAGGAACAGATTAGTTTTACCAGCCTTCCTGCTAATGTAATGACTTGGTTATGAAATTTGGTTTATAATTATTTAAACACAGATATTTCCGTATATGAAAAGCTTTTAAACGCCATATAATTTCTCTACAAATATGTTACAGATTAGTTAGCACAGGGCACAGGCTGTCCATTTCATTAAAATCATTATGGTCGATTATTCCTCTTGAGACCAACGCTTGGACGCTTTTTTATTTGGCAGAGACCGGTAGACACCACAGCCCATACCCATGTTTTACATCAGGCTGCTGGTCAGTTTTAAATAAGCACGAGAATGGAAAGGCTACCAATGAACGTGCCAACTCCAGAATATAGTCGAGCAGTTTCTCTGCAGAGGAAAAGCTCTCGTCTTCTATAATGCATGCCTATACTTCTGTCAGTCCGCTAGATTTGCTAAACTGTCATCTGTCCTGATCCTCCTGGACCTGTCAGCTGCCATAGTGACATAGTGAACGACAAGATTCTATTATCTATTTTTACAAGCCTTGGAATTTGTGGAACAGCGTGGCAATGGTTTGCTTCTTACCTAGAAGATAGGTCATATAAGGTGACATGGAGGGGATCTACATCTGCACCATGTAGACTCTATTGGTGTCCCGCAGAGCTCAGTACTTGGTCCTCTTCTGTTCTGGCTTCAGCCACTGCCTGCAATCTTGGGGTAACCATGGACAATCATCTGTCATTTTCCCCACACATCGCTAACCTTACCTAAACTTGTAGATTTCTTTTTTACAATATCAGAAGAATCCGCCCATTTCTTTCTTCAAAGGCTACTCAGGTGCTTGTTCAGTCCCTTGTTATTTCAAGACTGGACTACTGCAACTCACTCCTGGCTGGCCTGCCTCTGTCCACGATTCTTGCACTCCAACTGATACAGAATGCAGCAGCACGTCTCGTTTTCAACCTTCCCAAGTTCTCCAACACCACCCCACTCCACTCCCTGCACTGGCTTCCTGTAGCTGCTCAAGCAAATTCAAACACGGTAACACGGTTTGCAAGCGTTCCGCAAGACGAACAAAGCAAGTCTCATTAGAGAGGTTAAAGAGCCATTGTCTCTCTCTGTTGGCTTGCATGCACCTTGTGTGTGGGGGAAAATTAAAGTGCAGATTAACTTTTTGTTTTTACTTTATATTTTGTATTATTAATTTTTAATGTATTTATTTTTTTGGGCTGTGGAACAAATTATTTGTGTTTCCATTATTTCCTATGGGGAAAGTCACTTTGCTTTGCAAGTGTTTTGATATACGAGCCGGCTTCTGGAACAAATTATGCTCGCAATCCAAGATTTCACTGTACCAGTTTTTTTGTAGTCTCTATTGAGAAAGAGACTTTCTCTGCTGCTTTTTTTCTTGTGGTTTTAGCAGTATGTGGCAGATGCGATGCCTGAGGTAGTGTGACCTGGGCATTTTTTGTTTTGTGTACTGCTGTTCTACTTTTGCTTGCTATATGTGTTCCCAAACTGTTGGGAGTACTTGGGAAATTTTTGAGTGCATATCTTGTACATACTCCACTACACAATGGAATGGGGAGGACTGCTCCTCCCAGGCCTCCTTAGCCACATCCAGCAGATTATGGGGCTTGAATGGGCTAAAGCTGATGGAGACTTATAGAGTTTCCCTGGTGATAGCTTTTGACGTGGTTTTGATGTGGCCTCCAGGACTTCATGGGACGCTGGTGAAATTATACCTGGCAGGATCTTGACTTCCAAGATGGTGTCGATAGGTCGGCTGCTGTCATAACTTCTTCAACCTCTTTTTCTTTGTTTTTTTTAAAGTTAACTTCCAGTAACTTTAAACTGGTATTTTTTTTAATAATTGAGTACATTAGACACAATAGAGATACTCGTATTTCAACTGGTTTTAACATGTACTCACAATTCAACGTTTTTAACCCCGGATCCAAGCTGGCAAAGTGAGATCCTGAGGGAGAAGAAAGGATGTGACCAAAAGCACTAGCCCCACGAGAAATGAGCCGGCATCAGGAACAGGCTAAGAGCCCAATGCACACGGCACACCTCTGACTAGCATCCTGCTTGCCAACGTCCAGGTGCTGGAAAACAAGCGTGATTACGGCAGGGCCAGGGTAAAGTTCCAGAGAGACATTCGGGACTGCAATCTTCTCTGCTTTCCCAATGAAGGCCTCCTTTAGGAAGTTGCAAAATACTTTGATGTGCATAAAAGTAGAACAGTTAGTTCTGAACGAGTAATCTGAGTGTATGAGCGACATTGCATGAATGATGATAATAGGCTAGTACAGTACAGTATTGTGACATTTAACTATATGTATCACTCAATTTCACAGGTGTTCTACTAACCAACTGTTGGTCATCAGTATGGGGTGAATTACTAGGTGAAGTAATTTGTAAAAACTAATCATTTCTGACATGTAAAATGGATGACCAAAACACAACATGGGTGTTAAGTTGATTTCCATACCCAAAGCTGCAATGAAATGCCAAGAAAATATAATCTGATATAACCTCTCTGGTAAAAGGCTGTAGTTGTTACAGAAGTTTGTGAGCATGATTGGAATAGTGCTTCATAATCACAACATGTAATGTAAAAACCATGTATAGGCACAATGAATGATGTACATATATGCACTAGCGGAATAAATAGTCTGACCTTTTATGAAGAACATCCAGTACAGTGTACCACAATACAGAGTACCTTAGTACATTGTACCACAAGGCCTTAGGGAAACTGCTTTTCATCATAACCAATTCTTCTATATTGATACTCATTAAAAACATGAGTCATATTTTACAGGTCTATCTTTGTATTCCCATTCTGTTAAATACATCTTGCACAAAACTAAAAGAAAGAAAGCAAGGAAAACATTTCTATTAATGTTACAGGTAAAACTTTGGCCAAGCCATTTGGTTCCCTGGTTACTTTAAGCGTATTTGAAGACTCAGTGCTTTTTGTTACATCAACTAGTGATCTTTTGTTGCTCACTGTTATTCTTCATAATCTCTCTCTCTCTCTCTCTCTCTCTCTCTCTCTCTCTCCTATCTATCTCTCTTTTTCAGGCATGATGTCAGAGCAACAGTTTGGGACTCAATTTGTGTGCAGTGTGGTGGCATCTCATGTCAGTCAGCTGCCTACTACCAGCCTCAACTTTGTGTGGACAGCCCCACCACCTGGCACAGGCTGCATACATTTTCTGTAAGTGTGTGTGTGTGTTTGTGTGTGTGTTGTGGGCATAAGTAGAGGAAATTCAGATCAAGTTTGGCCAGATAGCATACCACTGAAGGGCTAATGTTGGGCCAATGGCAGAGCATATGTTGTACTAAGTGTTTTTTGTAGTTTATCATCATAAAATGATTTTACGGTACAGTATATATAACAATTATCATGTTTGCAAACAAATTTCTGGAGATATAAATGTGTTTTCTTATTATTAGACATGATTGAGCCCAATTAATGAGATTAATGTGCAATTTCCATCCTAACCAATGTTGCCATTAGTAGTTGGCCCGACATCATTTCATCTGTTGACCCATTGGTGAAACCAAAGATAGGTTGTCCCCAACGATGATTTAGTTGACAATCACAAAGTTGACCCAATGTTGCTTCAGTAGATAATTACAAGGTTTGCACAACATGAGTTCAGTAGATAATTGTTAAGTTGGAAATTGGAAATTAATTTAGACTCATTCATCATGGCTAATGATTCGATTTTTATTTCTATAGTGCTTTTAACAATGGTCATTGTCTCAAAGCAGCTTCAGAAAAATTAAAAGAAAATTTATGGAAGTGTGTATGTGTGAGAAAAATGTGTCTAGATAATGAGATCCCCAATGAGCAAGCCAAGGATGATGGCGACAGTGGCAAGGAAAATCTCATTGAGATGGCAATAAGAAGAAACCTTAAGAGGAACCAGGGAACCCATCCTCATTTGGGTGATAACAGATAACAGAAATTATATAACATCATGTGTGTTATGCAGCTGAAATTTCAGTATAACAGAAGTTATTTAAATTAACATGAAGTCCAGTTCAGGACAGGAATGAGTCGGCAGGTGCAGAGGGCAGATGGGGGCTGGATCACTGGTAGTTCAGGAGCAGCATGTGTAGTTCCAAACCATCATGAAGCAGAATCCAGCTGGAGCTGGTCCTGCTCTGGATGCCTCTGGGTCCTCGCAGGATTGATCTCTGTCTACTGGAGCTGGCAAAATCTCCAGATACCTCGGGATGGGTAAAAAAATAAAGAGCAGGTGGAAAGAATTATCGTAGTTAGGATATAGAGATGTTCAGGATAGATGTAGTGAAAAAAAACAGCATAGACCAGCACAGCTGGTTAACATTATACCAGAATATGTTGTGTTTTGGTGCTGGTATGCTGGTGACCAGCATACATTTTGCTGGTATGCTGGTCACTTTACTGATGCTGGTCCACAGCATACCAGCATATATTTTGCTGGTATGCTGGTGACCAGCATACATTTTGCTGGTATGCTGGTCACTTTACTGATGCTGGTCCACAGCATACCAGCATATATTTTGCTGGTATGCTGGTGACCAGCATTATAGTGCCCTGATACTATGCTGTTCACCACCCCATTTAATGTTGGTATGGTATAAAAGCCAGAATACATTAAAGATTGTCTACCAATACTGTATGTAAAATATAAAACAGAATCAGTATAAAATCAGCTTTATTGGCCAACACAAACAATATTAACATTGTGTAATATATAACAATATATACAATATGCACATTTGTAACAATATGATAATTTAACAATGAACAGCAAATAGCTTTTGATAAAAAAATAAAAAAATAAAAAAAAACATGAGACCAACCTCTCAGGGACACTTTCACACAGGTATTTTCACACCACAGGAGTGTAAATGAGTGAGCTTGGCCCTCACTCTTTATTTAGGGGTCTGCAGGTTTATGGGTCCTGAAGTAGTTCTGACATGTCCTGACATTTGTGTATTTTTCTTACTTATAAACATATAAATGTCACCTCTTTCACCTAGTGCAAAGTAAATGTCCAGGATTGAGGGAAGAGGGACACAGATGATCTTATACACAGAAGGCACATTTCTGGCATACTGTATATATGGCCGTGCAAAAGGGTAAAACAGTGGGAACAGGAACAGTGCACTATGAAGAAAGGGAGTTAAGTTTGTAAAAAMCAACTTTTACACCCTATACACAGTCATACATCTTTGTGTTTCTCTCGAAAARCAGTTCTTGTTTAACTCAAGACACAAGTGAACATTGCATACCTGGAATTTCCACAATGGTGTTTATGGCTGCTTATCATAAACTGATTTGCAATTCACACAGACCCTGTGACCAGAAGTGGTAACATTCCTGGTATCTGAGGTCAGTCCATGTCCTGGTTGTGTGCAGTCACAGGTGAAGCTTTATCGTGTGGTCAACCGCTTAAAAAATACAAGAGATCGATCCCGGTCGTGGTCGAGGTTCCCATGACATAGTGATGGTCCATCTGTATCTTGCCTGCTTGTTTGCATTTGGTCTCTATAAAACAGGTGGCTGATCATTTTCAAGGTCAAGCATGATGATAATAAAATTACTGTCAATAATCATGAATGACTATTGACCATGCATAAAGACAACACAAACCTTTGCAATGGTTAGGCAACAGGAGGTAAAGTGTTTGTGCTAAATAATATTATAGATAGCAGTGTAATAAGCTAACCAAAAACTGAACCAAATAGCTAAAATAACATGAAACTATCCAAAACGGGGTGAATATATTATAAACATTTACACCACTGATACTGACAATCATCTGTAATCTACATAATGTAAGGTATTAGCTTAGCCMCCTGTGAGCTAACCTGTTTTTGCTAAGTTTCATAAGGCAGTATGTTAGCATGATTTAGCAGTGTTATCTACATGCTAACCAAACCATKTAAGTGACATTAAATGACAATGTTTCACATAAATTGGCAAAAGCTTGTGAGAAAATGAGGAAAAATAAATTAATATTAGTTTTATATTATCAGAATAAGGATTATATTAGATTTAAAAACTTACCCATGGTAACAGCTTGCTGAATTTTCCTCCTTCGTTCTCTGTTGGAGTCTTAGTGTTGTTCTGAGATGATTCTAAACTCCTCCTACTGTCCAGAACATTCTGTAGAACTTCAGAAACCTGTACAGTGCCTAACATCTTCCACACGCACAGTAAAATTAATGGATCTACTGTGTGTGTGTGTGTGTTTGGGGGCGTGCCCTTGTATGTAGATTACCCTGATGGTTTCCCTGTGAACAGCGTGTGGGCGTGTCCTGTCTCAGGTCATTATCAGTGATTCATATGGATTACATAAACTGAGAACATTTACAGTATTTTTTATTAAGCTTGCTACATTTTAAAGTAGACACTTTAAGCTTTCTATAGATATATATGTGTAGAAATATAGATATATGGATATGTGTGTGTTCATTTTAGTGACACGTTTCATAAAGATTTTCTGGGAGCCTGAGAGGGCAGAAAGCGCACCCTGTTTATTTCCTTTATTTTACAAAAGCACAATGTTTTCTTGATATGTGAGTGTACATTAACAAATAAAGATAAAAATCGATACATTACACGTATGTGTATGGTTAAAGATGATGGAACCTTTTTAAGTTATTTTGACAGTTACCAAAAAAAATGCAAGTCCCACCGCCAAAACAGCTGACCCTATGGTGCTGGTATACTGGTAACCCTGCTGGTATAATTGCTGGTCAAGCTGGTAACCAGCTATGATGGTCTATGCTGTTTTTTAGTTGTTTTTATTTTCAGTTTTAAGAGACTTCCATTGATTACTTTTTTACTTTTTTTCATATAAAAGGTTTGTGTTGTGTTTTTAGACACCCCACAGATATTTAATAAATGTAAAATAATGTATTTACATGTTTTTGGAAAATTGATTATTTTTGTCTCTTGCATGAAAATGCATTTAAAGATAACACTACCCGGTCCATGTATTTACATCACACATTATTTTCAGTACTAGCTATTAAAAAACAAGATAATGAGCTAAAATGGTAACCAATTTTAACTACCAAAACCTTGCTGGTGGTAAGGTTTCATCAGTTTAGATCTGCTGGTCTTCCATCAGTTATGCTGGTTCACCGGCTAAACCAGCATCAGACCAGCACTAACCAGTATTACCCAGCATAGACCAGCATATAAATCATGCTGGTCTATGCTGTTTTTTTCAGGAGGGGTATGAGGTTGTGAAATTAATTATGCATATGCCAGATTAAAGAGATACGTCTTGAGTCTACTTTTAAACCGAATAMAGTGGAACCTTGGATTACAAGCATAAATCGTTCTGGAAGTGTATTCCAAAACACTCATAAAACAAATCAAACCTTCCCATAAGAAATAATGAAAACTCAAATAAATCGTTCCACAGCCCAAAAAAATAAATACAGAAAAAAATTAATATAATATATAAAGTAAAAATAAAACAAATTAAYCTGCACTTTACCTTTAAAAAAAGTTAAAATAAATCCCAAAGAATAAGTGTTTCCGTTTGTGCACGCCGGTGCCGTGTATTTGTGTGTATGTGTGTGTGGAATTAGCCCCTTCCCTTGTCTCATCTTACACAGTAAAACTCCTCCTCCCTCCCCCACCTCACTTTTTAAGTTTTTAAGTTTTTTTTTAAGAAACACACACACAACAGAAACACTGTTTTAACAGTAAAAAAAAAAAAGAAATCTCTCTAATGACACTTGTGTGAGCACAGACTAACGGAATTACTGCTGTACAGTAAAAAACAAAAAACAAATTAACCAGCACCTTACCTTTGAAAAGAATCGCGACAGAGCAGAGTTTCTGTGTAGAGCAGAGTGTGTGTGTCTGTGTGAAGCCAGGGAGGGGGGGGGGGTGGAAAGGTCAGAGAGTGTGTGTCTGTGTCGGTGTGTGTGTGTGTGTGTCGGTGTCAAAAAACTTGGCACTTGTAAACCAAGACATGCTCGTTTTTAAAGTCAAAATGTATTAAAAAATCTTTGCTCGTCTTGCGGAACACTCGTAAACTGAGTTACTCGCAATCAGAGGTTCCACTGTATAATAAGAAAACACATTTATATCTCAAGAAATTCATTTGCAAACATGATAATGGTTACATATACTGTACTGTACTGTAAAATCATTTTAAGATGATAAACTACAAAACCCAGTACAACCACTTTTTCTCTCAGCCAGTTGGAGTGAAATAAATTCATATAAACCAAATACACATTACATCAAACTGTCTTTTATTGGCTCTGCATATTCCTCATCATCATCATTCACCTTGGTACTTTCACCATCAGCTTGGTCATTGTAGCTCAGCTGTTCCTTATTATCATCTGCATCATCATCATCAACATTAAAGCATTTTTGGAGAACTGTGACTCTAGTCCGTGTAAATATATCAGTATTTACAGCATTGTACATTAAAAAGTACTTCGAAATATGTTCTTCTAAATATTCCTTTTCAACCAGCAAAATGATGAGAAAAACAAACATTTTCCACATTTGTCTCAACTCAGTTCAATAACATTTCCAGTTTTACAGCACACATATTTTTCTCCAGATGATCAAAGTAACCACAGCAATTCAAACAGTAAATAACCTAGCAAAATTGTCAAATGATATGTTTTACATGCTGACTGCCTTAGTACATATATTCTATAACTGCATACTGTATATTAGCTCATTAACATTTCTGGTGCTTACTATGACAAAATCCCTAAGGTTTAACCTTGCTATGACTCTGTATGCTAATGTATTCACTGGCAACAGGTCGATTAGACTAGCATAATAGTGCATAGCTAAACATCTCTCACCACATTATGGCAAAACTACTAACTGCATGCCGTACATGTTACCACCACAGATACTCGTGTCTTATTCAAGGGTATTTACATCTCATTTGGAGGAATATTAACCCACCTGTAGTTAGGAGAGGGGCACAAAGAGGCACAAAACTTTAACCTGTGTATAGCTTGGCTGAAGGATTTAATCTGCAGCACCAGGCCTCTGTTGGGTTTTAGGTAGTGAAGCACCATCTAGTGACCTGTTTGACAGTGTTCACAGTTGAGCACAAAGCACAATGAATTTAACATTTGTAATTTTATAAAACATAAGAAAATATTTTTTTCTAAATTGGGGTGTCTTATTTTAACCCTTAGGATTCGGCTTACCCGCCAGCGCATCCATTTGCTTTTTTTTTCTTCTGGTGACCATAAAAAGATCGCAAAATGCTCTGTCATTTTTGATCATATACATAAGTGCAGTACATCATTTGAATCTCTAAAAGGTCTACTTTTATTTATGTACACTTTTACAAAAGCAAAAAACAATGTGCGGACAGGAACAACACCTCAAGCAGCAAGATGAAGGGTGTCACGATCTATATCAACAACAAGTGGTGCAACCCTGGACACATTATGGTGAAAGAAAGAGTGTGCAGCCCGGATATTAAACTGTTATCAGTAAGTCTTTGTCCATACTATTTGCTGAGATAATTTTCACACACCATTATCATCACTGTTTACATTCCTCCTTCTGCTGATGCAGCATGGGCTGCTGACGTCATCAACTCCATGACAGCAAGGCTACAGACACTGCATCCCTGTGCCACGGCTATCTCTGGTGACTTTAATCATGTCACACAGAATTCTGAACTACCCACATTTAAACAGTTTGTGAACTGCAATACAAGAGAAAATTAAAACTTGGAACTTATTGTATGCTAATGTAAAAGAAGCATACAGCTCCATAGCCCTCYCCCCTCTGGGTAAATCATATCACAATCTGGTTTACCTTAAACCTACCTATATTCCTGCAGTTGTGCAGCAACCAGTGACCACAAGAGAAGTACATAGATGGCCACAGGAAGCTATAAAGACCCTACAGGTCTGTTTTGAGGTGACAGACTGGGATGTTCTCTGTAATTCGCACCTGGAGTTTGTTAATGGATTCACTACCTGAATCACAGACTATGTTAATTATTGCGTGGACAGTGTACTCCCCACCGAGACAGTGAAGTATTTCCCAAACAAAGCTTGGGTGACCAAAGACATCAAAGCCTCACTTGAAAGAAAAAAAGACTGATTCCTGGAATGGCGACAGGGAGGAGATGAAAAGAGCACAGGCTGAAGTGAAGGAAAAAAATCAAAGATGGAAAGGAATGTTACAGAAGGAAACTGGAAAGCAGACTGGCTAAGAACAACATGATAGAGGTGTGGAGTGGAATGAGAACGATAACCGGGATCGGAAGAGCTGACCAGGTGATGGAGGGTTACCACAGTAGGGCCAATGATCTAAATCTGTTTTTTTATCAGACATCTACCCCACCTCACCTAAGTATCACAAATGCCATCAGTTTTTACCCAGCTCTCAGGACCTCAACCCCCCCCCCCAACCTTCCTGCAATGCCCCATCGCCCCGCCCTCAACCACTACAATACAGGTCTACATCAAGCTCTGCCCCCTCGACACTGCTGAACCCGTTACCCTCACAGCCATCCTCTACATTGTCTCCAATAAACTTCACTACAGAGGATGTGAGGGGAGAGTTCAAGCAACTATGACCAGACAAGGCCGCTGGTCCAGATGGACTAAGTCCTAGGTTTCTCAGAGGTTGTGCTACTCAGTTGTGTGGAGTGTTTCAGCACATCTTCAATCTGAGCCTGAGCATAATGACTGTACCAGACCCGTGGAAGCCATCGTGCCTTTTTCCTGTGCCTAAGAATAAAGATCCAAAGAACAGTGACTACAGGCCTGTTGCTCTGACATCACATGTCATGAAGTCACTGGAAAGACTGGTCCTTAAGCACATCCGGACAATTGTAGAACCATGCCAAGACCCCCTGCAGTTATCCTATCAGCCCTGCATTGGTGTGGTGGGTGCCATCATCTATTTCCTGAACAGAGCATATACATATCTTGAGGAACCAGGTAATACTTGAGTCATGTTTTTTTTATTTCTCCAGTGCATTCAACACAATCAGAACTGAGCTACTCAGTAATAAGCTACTGGACATGCGGGTGGATATTTCCCTTGTGACCTGGATTACAAATTATCTAACAGGTCGGCCACAATGTGTGAGAACATCACTTCAGACACTATTGTGAGCAGCACAGGGGCCCCTCAAGGTACAGTTCTATCTCCCTTTCTGTTTACACTCTACACCTCAGACGTTAGACACCGCTCACAGTTTTGCCATCTGCAGAACTTCTCAGATGATTCTGCTGTTGTGGGCTGTATAAGTATGAGTACAGGAGTGTGGTAGACAGTTTTGTGGAGTGGCATGGACTAAATGACATGTAGCTCAATGTTTCAAAAACCAAAGAGCAACTGAAACTACGGATACTGGAAGCCTGTGCTGGCATTTTCTCCTGCGGCGTTGCTATCAGTGTTTGAAGAGTGGGAGAAGAGGGTTGCATTGACAATCCATCACAATGGGCAGCACATTGAACACATTTTATAAGTGGTCAGAAACTTGTAAATAACTCATGAAAGAATAAAGTTACGTTAAAACCAAGCACACCCATGTTTTTCTTGTGAAATTCCCAATAAGTTTGATGTGTCACATGACCCTCTAACTATTGAAAAAACAAAAGTTGGATCCAAGATGGCCGACTTCTAAATGGCCACCATGGTCACCACACATCTTGAAAATTTTGCCCCCTCACATATACTAATGTGCCACAAACAGGATGTTAATATCACCAACCATTCCCATTTTATTAAGGTGTATCCATATAAATGGCACACCCTGTATATATACAGTGGAACCTCGGATTGGTTTACGAGTGTTCCGCAAAATGAGCATAGATTTTGAATACATTTTTAATCGGAAACCAAGCAAGTATTAGTTTACGAGTGCCGAGTATCATGTATCACACATGCGACTCTTATTTTGACACCGAGTGGCAAGTGATCAAGTCAAGTAAGTCAAATCAAGTAGGCTTTTATTGTCATTTCAACCATATACAGTTTAGTACACAGTGAAACGAAACAACGTTCCTCCAGGACCAAGGTGCTACATACATGCAACAACATAAATTTAACAACACAACATAAATTAACAAAGCAAGATTTTTACATTTTTAAGTCAACCTAAAAATGAATCAATTTTTATACAAAAAAGAGACAATAATAGACAACAGACAACAAAGTGCACGTGTAAATGTACAAACAAAAAGCTACATGAAGATCACAACTGAGCAAGTGATTTTTCTCTCTTGCCCTGCGGAATTGCAGGTAATTGTCTCCCCTGCTCCTCTGGGTCTTAGTGCTCTTCTCTTACTGGTGTAATCAACGTCTCCCTCGCCATTTCATCGTGTCTCATATGTGTGTGTGCACGTAATTTGACACCGACACACACACTCCCTTGCCTGTACGTGCGCATAATTTGACAACGACATACACACTCTCTCGGCTTCGCACACGCAGACACCCTTTCTTGACACAGAAAACTCAGCTCTGTTGGGATTATTTTCAAAGGTAAGGTGCTGGTTCATTTGTTTTATTATTTTCTTTTATTTTACAGCATCGATTTCATTAGGATGCACTCACGCGAGTGTCATTAGACAGATTTCTATTGTCCCTGTTAAAACAGTGCTTCCGTTGTGTGTGTGATTATTGTGAAACTTAAAAAGCGAGGTGGGGGGGAGGGAGGAGGAGTTTTAAGGTGTAAGAAAAGATGAGGGAAGGGGCTAATTCCACAAACAGAAACACTTATATGTCGGGATTTATTAAAAAATTTTTAAAAGGTAAAGTGCAGGTTAATTTGTTTTATTTTTACTTTATATATTGTATCAATTATTTTTATGGTTTTTTGGGAGGCTGTGGAACAAATAATTTGAGTTTTCATTATTTCTTATGGGAAAATTAGATTTGGTTTACGAGTGTTTTAGAATAGGAGCCTGCTTTCGGAACGAATTATGCTCGTAATCCAAGGTTCCACTGTGTATATATTATATATACAATATCATTACTATTATCATTATATATACAATATCAATATCATTACTACTCTATATGCAATATCAAATATTATGTGCAATATATATCCTGTGTGCAATAACATCCATGTATAATACACAAAAGAGACAATTCTGCACCTTTCTGTACAGTCAGTAGTTATTTTTTATATCTATATATTTTTATTCCATTTATATCTTTTTTGAAATTATAGTACAATGTATTTTATTTTTATTCTATTTTCTAATTTTCTCTTATCTTATTGTATTTGTATACTTTGAATATGCAGCAACTGGAGAAATAATTTCCTTTGGGACTAATAGGGACTTCTCTTCTTCTTATCTTATCTCTTATTATTTTGAAATAAAAATTCCAGGCTACAAGATCCAGGTCACGAAGGTCTTATCCACACATTACTTTTGTTGTTTTCTAAAACCTTGCATAACTGTCATTTTGTTCCAAAATGCAAACTTGTACATACATGCTGCTCACATATTACTGTAGCCCAGTTTGTGCTGAATACAGTGTAAATAGGCTTTACCCATTTATATCTTCATAAGTAACTGAAAGATGTCAGAACTTCTTTAGGGCCGCAAAACACCTAAGGGTTAACTGTTACACCTTGCTGTCTTTACTGCATATTATTTATTTTATTTACCTCAATTTTTAACCTTTTACACCTGCATCTATGTCATGAATAACAACTGAGAAAACAGAAATGAATTAACACATTATCACCATTGTTTAGCTGACATCCATTTTAGATACAATTCATAATATTAGGACATACACTTCTAGTAATATTGTTAAGTATTTTGGCAGCATACAAAGTGTTTATGTTCAACACACACTAGAGCAGGGGTCTCAAACTCAATTCCTGGAGGGCCGCAGCCCTACAGAGTTTTGTTCCAACCCTGCTCCAACATACATACCATGTAGTTTTCAAATAAGCCTTAATGACCTGTTTAGTTGGATCAGGTGCTTTTAATTATGGTTGGAACAAAACTCTGTGGGGCTGCGGCCCTCCAGGAACTGAGTTTGAGATCCCTGCACTAGAGTGTATGAGCGATAATAGGCAAGTTGTGGTTTCTCGGTCTCCTTTTCTCAATGCATGGCATTTGCTTACAAGTTTAGTCATTGTGCATCACTAAATTTTCATAGTTGTATAGGCAATACATAGGAAACAGAATTATACTCACAAATAGCTAACAATCCTAAAAAAAAGGATATATTGTACACACGTGGAATGCAGTGATATTTCCCGACATGCACACACACACTCATAGCGTTGTTTGGCCAGTAGTGCGGACACAGAAGTGTCAGTCGCTATCAGGGAGAATAGGAGCAACACGGGTGACAATGTTGGACCAACATTGGGCCAATGACGGTATCCACTGAGTTAGACATATAGTTTTTTTAATGTAATTTATGTACTAGAATGGTAACCAACCCTCATATGAGCTCCTGATATGATGGCATCATTGAGAGAGCCTGCTGCACTGGCTAAAGCAATATAATTTAATTTAAAAAATAGTTTTAAAAAGATATTATTTAAAAGAAGATTACAAAAATGTTGTAAAGCTTGAACTCATAAACAGAAATATAATATTATAATGATACAATGATTATATGTGTCACGATCTCAGCGCTTTCGAGCTGATCAAAGACCGCCTCTGCCTCCCAACATTCCCTTTCCCACACTGTCATGCTTCTCATCAGGCGGCCATGTTTTTTCCCACGCTGTCATCTCTCGTCACACGCCCCCCTCGCCGACACACCGGTTTCTCATCTGGCGCTGATTTCCTCCGAGATATAAGGAAGCGCAGAATGCTATCTCGCTGCCGGATTATTGTGTGTTTTTGCTCCAATATTCTCGCATTTTGTTTCATGTTTTTCACGTTGCCGACTCCGCTTTGCTTTCTCGTTTTCCCGATTCTCATCTCTCATTTTGGATTAGTTGCCTCGCTCACGGATTTAATGGTATTGACTCTCGCTTTCGCTCCTCGACTTCGGCTTTGTTTCACGTTTTGGCTCGACGCTGGTCTTCAACAAGACTCGAGCCATGTCGCTTCCCCCTCATCGGCCTTATAATTGTCCCATCGACCTTCTTCCTGGCACCGCTCCTCCAAAGAGTCGTCCCTACTCTCTGACTCTGAATGGCAAGAGCAAGAAGCCATGAATGAGTACATCACGGGGGCTCTCGCTGCTGGTATCATCCGTCCATCCTCCTCACCCGCTGGAGCGGGGGTTTTTTTGTCAAAAAGAAAGATGCATCCCTTCGTCCATGCATAGATTACAGAGGGCTCAACGCAATAACAGTCAGGAACCGCTATCCCTTACCGCTCATGTCTACGGCCTTTGAACTTCTCCAAGGAGCCACCATCTTCACGAAGTTAGATTTACGCAATGCCTATCATCTCGTTCGTATAAGGGAGGGAAACAAGTGGAAAACCGCCTTCAACACCCCGACCGGGCATTATGAATACTTGGTAGTGCCGTTCGGACTCACCAATGCTCCTGCCGTCTTCCAGAGCCTGATAAATGATGTACTCCGTGACTTCCTGAACCTTTACGTATTCGTCTATCTGGATGATATTTAGATTTTTTCAACAACCTGGAGGACATCAACGTCACGTTCGTCAGGTGTTACAGAGACTGTTAGAGAACAACTTATACGTCAAGGCAGAGAAATGTGAATTTCATACAACGTCGAACACCTTTCTAGGCTTCGTCATCTCCCCCTCGTGGCTAGAGATGGAGCCGGCCAAAGTGCAGGCGGTTTTCAACTGGCCAACCCCAGCCTCGCGACGAGACCTCCAATGATTTCTGAGCTTCGCCAATTTCTACCGCAGGTTCATTCGAGGGTACAGCTCGAAAACCTTCTCCGATCTCAAGAGAAGGTTCACCTCAGCCACAAAATCGATCATCCCCGACCCATCCCGGCAGTTCGGGATGGAAGTAGATGCGTTCAACTCCGGAGGAGGGATCTTGTCCCAGAGGTCGTCACAAGATAACAAACTGCACCCTTGCTCATTTTTCTCCCGTCGCCTGTCCCCAGCCGAAAGGAACTACGATGTGGCCGATCAGGAACTACTAGCCATCAAGTTAGCGCTAGAAGAATGGAGACACTGGCTGGAGGGGACTGAGCTTCCGTTTCTAGTATGGACCGATCACAGGAACCTTGAATACTTACACAGTGCCAAAAGACTTAATGCCCGACAGGCCCGCTGGTCCCTGTTCTTTTCTAGGTTCAACTTTGTGCTGTCCTACCGGCCAGGCTCCAAGAACACCAAGCCGGACGCTCTCTCACATCAGTTTATTCTTCCCCACCACTCCATGCCATGCAACACGATCCTGCCCTCTCGTTATCTAGGACTAGCGGTGGAATTGGACATTGAAGCTAAAGTTAAGCAGACATTGACCCAGGAGCCCGGCCCCAGCAACGTTCCCCCTGATCGTCTTTTTGTTCCCCTCGGTCTACGCTCACAGGTCCTTGATTGGGGCCATGGATCCAGATTGGCCTGCCACCCAGGCTCAGCCCCGAACGCGCTTTATCATTCAGCAGCGCTTTTGGTGGCCCACGTTGGGGAGGGATGTTTCCAGCTTCGTGGCAGCCTGCGACGTCTGCACCCGCTGTAAACATGACAACCGTCCCCCGGCCGGTCTCTTCAGACCCTTACCATACCAGACCCTGGTCTCACATTTCACTGGACTTCGTAACTGGTCTATCTTCATCAGATTGGAACACATGTATTATGACCATTGTTGACCGTTTTTCCAAGTCCATCCACCTGGTTCCGCTTCCCAGACTCCCCTCTGCCAAGGAGACAGCGGTGCAACTGATCTTCCATGTTTTTCGTCTTCATGGTCTTCCTACGGACATAGTCTCAGATCGAGGCCCTCAATTCACCTCACGCTTCTGGAAGGCTTTTTGCAAACTAATCGGAGCCACTCCTAGCCTGTCTTCCGGCTTTCACTCTCAATCCAATGGCCTAAAGGAGCGAAAAAAACAAGCAATGGAAGTCGCTCTCCGGTGCATGACCACGCACAATGCTACCACCTGGAGTAAGTTCCTCCCGTGGGTCGAATATGCGCACAACTCCCTGCCGTCTGCCTCCACGGGGCTCTCCCCATTCCAGTGCTGTCTAGGCTACCAGCCACCACTATTTCCAACTCAAGAGGAGGAGGTAGAGGTCCCCTTGGTCCAACATTTTGTCTGTCGGTGCAAACGGACATGGCTACGAGCTAGACGAAGCCTGCTGCAAGCATCCAGGTTGTACAAACGACAGACGGACAGCCACTGTATCAGACAGACACCCAGGTACCACGTGGGGGAGAGGGTCATGGCCGCTACTAAGGACATCCCATTAAGAACACTCTTATGTAAACTCGCTTCATCGGCCCCTTCACTATAGCCAGAATAGTAAACCCGTGCGCTGTCCGACTCCTACTCCCCTCTTCTATGCGACGCATTCATCCCACCTTACACATGTCTCAGCTTCGACGCATCGTAAAGTGCCCTCTAAGTGCCTTCGAGCTTTCACTTTCGTTCCTCGACTACGGCTCCGTCTCTCATCTCTCCACGGCACGCAGCTTCAGGTTACCCAGCCCACGCATATCAAAATCATCTCTGCTCCCCTGCATTTGGATCCCCTGCTCCCCTGCATTTGGATCCCTGCATTTGGATCCATCTCTTCGCCTCTTCATCGCCCTTCATTCACCTTTTCATCGCCTTTCATTGTCATTTCATGACAATATGAATATACTAGACAGAGGTGGGTAGTGATGAATTACATTTACTCCGCTAACATTTACTTAAGTAAATAAAAAAAAGTACTTCTATTAATAGGTTTACTGCACCATACTTTTACTTGAGTAGATTTGTGAAGAAGAAATGCTACACTTACTCCATTCAACATTCAACTACACTCGACCCATTACTTTTCTAACCATTTATTCTACACATGGAGCCACAATCTACCAATGTTTTGCCAATCAGGCTCAGCAACAATTATCATATGACTCCGTCTGAGTCAGCTGCAGAAACAATAACCACATGTAGTCACATGACCACACATAAACCTACGCCATCCCTGGCATCATATACAAAGCATGTTTTGCTTGTAAAAGAACAGGGGTCCGTTCTTCGTACGTCGCTTGAAACATCCGAGATGAATTAACAGATCTAAGATGAGATCATCGTGCTAATTACGATGCGGCTAATACGGTTCTTCGAGCACACCTGTTGTTGATGATTAGTATAGCTGGATTGAGTTGTCTAGGATTATTGTGCATTCGTTTGTTTAAAAGGCTATATGCATCGACAGTAGAAACACTGATCACAACCCCTGTGATTGGGTGACGAAATGCCAAAAGAGCAGCTCCTTTTTTTCTCAAGCGGAGAAAGAGCTTTTATTAGAGGGTTATGGAGAATTTCAAACTTTAATGAAGATAATTTAAAATAAAAGTAATTAAATACATAAGTGCTGCCCATGTTACATGTTATGTGTGTGTGTGTGTGTGTGTGTGTGTGTGTATATATAGATATATACACACACACACACACATCTCTCTATACACACTCTCAAATCCTATTTGTATTAATTTAAAGTTAGCTGAACAAATTTGATAATTTAAGTAATCATATACTTAAGTAACAGTAACAGTAAGTGTCACCTCAAAGTTCCACCAGTTTAAATTTAAAGAGCTTTGGTGGCTCAGGGGTAGGTGTCTCGCCTGCCATATGAAAGATCCGGGTTCAATTCCCGCGCCGGATTGAATTTACTTTATTTGCAACAAATTTAAATATTGATAGTTCTGTTTACTTAAAATTACTTTAAAAATTATGTAACTGATTACCTCAAATATTTTGAGTTTTGCCAACTTAATCGGGTTTACAGCGTACTAAAGGATCCTGTCTATCACACAATACACGAGGAATTTAAAAAACTGTGAATAATCCTCTCACCGTCAGTAACCGGTTGCTCTCTCATAAATGGACAAGACATGACTGCGACAGATTTGAGAAAATAACATACACTTATATAGACGCAATCAGGGGATAGAATGTTATATATGATTAGACACATACGGAGATTAACACACGAATGATGACCACAGCCACACACACATGTATACATATGATGTATTTATGTTTAAATACATCCATCCATATATTCATGCAAGATATTTTTTTTTCCCCACGTGAGTCTGTCCGTGTCAGTCATGCTCTTTAACCAATCAGATGTGATCTCGCCATTTCAGCCAATCGTAACCCATCAGGAGCGCAGTCTAAATCCTGTTTACATTAAATAAACCTGATCCCGAGCAGGTTTAAGCTTACGGACATGTTGCTATGACAGCAAGTGCGAGATTCGCTTCGAAGAACGAAACAATCCAAGATCAGGACAAGTCCACAACAATCAAATCCAGCTAACTGAGTTAGCGAYGTATGAAGAACGACCCCCAGGTTCATACTGTGGTGTTTTTTCTATCTGACAAAACAGACACACACTTCAGCATATAAAAACTCGACTTCTAACCTGAGAAACCATGACGCGGTAAATTTTACTGTTTTGTTGAATGCTGCAATGTTGGCATATACTCTCACTCACTCATCGTCTATACCACTTTATCCTACATTCAGGGTCATGGGGGGGACCTGGAGCCTATCCCAGGAGACATGGGGCACAGGGCAGGGTACACCCTGGACAGGATGCCAATCCATTGCAGGGCACACACATACACGCACTCACACAGTCATTCACACACTACAGGCAATTTGGGAACGCCAATTAGCCTAATCTGCATATCTTTGGACTGTGGGAGGAAACCGCATTACCTGGAGGAAACCGACCAAACACGGGGAGAACATGCAAACTCCATGCACACAGAAATGTGTGAAACATATTATATGATGTATATACTGTGTACTGTGTTTATATATAAAATAATATATAATTATTATAATTTCTTTAAAAAAAAAATTGGACCTACAATTGATACAGTTACTCAGGACTTGAGTAATATTTTGGATGACTACTTTTTACTTCTACTTGAGTGATAATATTTGGCTACTCTATCCACCTCTGATACCAGGTCTTGAACCCAGGTTTCTTTAATGGCAAACAAATACATTTCATTCTCATTTCTCTACTTGTCTTTTAATTCTATAAAGCTGCTTTATGATAGTAACCCTTGTTAAAAGCGATATATAAATAAATAGGATATTACTAAACAAATCCTCGAGCATGTGCCTGGTGTGGGACATCGTTAACTGCGTTGTCGCGGGGAATCACAATCTGGATCGTGCACGGACTTGTCATGGTTCGCGGTGGGTCCCGTCATGGTCCAGGCGGCTCTTTGAAATGGTTTCATCTGTAGGTGGGTTTTGCCGGAGAAGTTGCAGTACCCGGTGCACATGGTCGATGTGATCCGGCAGGGAGAGGCTAAAAATCTAAATGTCGTCCAGGTAGACAAAGCTGTACAAATTGGGCGTCTCCTGCAGCACTTCATTAATAAACCTTTGAAAGACCGCTGCCGCATTGGTAAGACCGAATGGCCGAATTAAAGTGAGATGAAAAGGTGTGTGGTGAATAACTTGGTCAGGAAAGTTATGAAGTGAGAATTAGATTCTGGGTGCTAAGCATGCAATTATTGGATGGAGCACGTGGTTGTGTTGAGCAATGGGCCAGGCTGGCCAAGGAAGAAAAGGAGACAGTCAAGCTTTGGCAATTGCCCACTCACACATCAAAGGCCAAACTGTTCTGGAGCATCTTGCAAGACAATCCCTTCCTCCAACACAAGAGTAAAGTTTATGACACTGGTCAAAGTCGTAGGGGAGTCMTCATYTTCAATCACAATAGGAACTCCCACTTTCATCCCTCTGGTCTGTCCGCCATCAGGAGTACTGTCCTAATGTAATAAAGAGTACAAAAAAAAAATCACTTTTGACATCCATCTTTTCTATGTTGTTATATTTCTTTTTGTTCCATGAAAGTTTTGTATCCTACAAGATTAATGTAGACAAAATGTACAGAAAGAAACACCTCATAAATCGTTTAAAACAGTTGAGATGATCAGATAAAGTAAAATAAGAGTTCAAATGAATAAGAATTTAAATATCTTAATAATGTCAACACAAATATTAACAGCCGTATTTTTGTCAAAGTTCCTGCAGAGAATCAATGCAACATACTCACCAGACATGTTCTGAATAGTGCAGATGATCCATCACGGATAAACACATCGAGATCTTCGAGATATTTGAAGTCTGAAAAAAGGGCGCTAATGTTATGCATTGTCACTTTTGATAAACTTTCAGGTATTCATAACATTTAACATTAGGGAGACTCTAATTATGAGAGAAAGATTTAGAAATATGCAATACTGTTTGCATGGGAAAAAAGATGTTCAGGTTTGTGCTCAAGTGTCTCAGCGTCAAATTTTTCTGTGTCCTGTTCTCTCAATTCTACAGTCGTGGCCAAAAGTTTTGAGAATGACACAAATATTAGTTTTCCCAAAGTTTCCTGCTAATCTGCTTTTAGATCTTTGTTTCAGTTGTTTCTGTGATGTACTGAAATATAATTACAAGCACTTCATACGTTTCAAAGGCTTTTATCGACAATTACATGACATTTATGCAAAGAGTCAGTATTTGCAGTGTTGGCGCTTCTTTTTCAGGACCTCTGCAATTCGACTGGGCTGCTCTCAATCAACTTCTGGCCCAAATCCTGACTG
>QMIH01002552.1:25687-40163 GCA_003987875.1 Clarias batrachus | reverse complement strand
CCCACACATGAATGGTCTCAGTATGCTTTACTGTTGGCATGACACAGGACTGATGGTAGCGTCACCTTTTCTTCTCCAGACAAGCCTTTTTCCAGATGCCCCAACCAATCGGAAAGAGTCTTCATCCGAGAATATGACTTTGCCCCAGTCCTCAGCAGTCCATTCGCCATACTTTTTGCCGAAGATCAATCTGTCCCTGATGATTGTTTTTTTTTTGGAGAGAAGTGGCTTCTTTTCCAAAAGTCTTGGCCTCACTGTGTGTGCAGATGCGCTCATACCTGCCTGCTGCCATTCCTAAGAAATCTCTGCACTGGTGGCACTCCGATCCTGCAGCTGAATCCTCTTTAGGAGACGATCCTGGCGCTTGCTGGACTTTCTTGGACGCCCTGAAGCCTTCTTAACAAGAATTGAACCTCTTTCCTTGAAGTTCTTGATGATCCTATAAATTGTTGATTTAGGTGCAATCTTAGTAGCCACAATATCCTTGCCTGTGAAGCCATTTTTATGCAACGCAATGATGGCTGCACTAGTTTCCTTGCAGGTCACCATGGTTAACAATGAAAGAACAATGATTTCAAGCATCACTCTCCTTTTAACATGTCAAGTCTGCCATTCTAACCCAATCAGCCTGACATAATGATCTCCAGCCTTGTGCTCGTCAACATTCTCACCTGAGTTAACAAGACGATTACTGAAATGATCTCAGCAGCTCCTTTAATGACAGCAATGGAATGCATTGGAATTTTTTTGGGGATTAAATTAATTTTCATGGCAAAGAAGGACTATGCAATTCTTCACTCTTCATAACATTCTGGAGTATATGCAAATTGCTATTATAAAAACTTAAGCAGCAACTTTTCCAATTTCTAATATTTATGTAATTCTCAAAACTTTTGGCCACGACTGTACTGTACACGTGAACAAGGTGAAGTCCCAGCTTCAGGTTCACTGTTCAGCTCAGGTTCTGTTTCATTCAAGATTTTCTCTGATTCCTTATGCATTAATCTGAAATCTTTCTGTAAGGGGTAAAAATCGGTCTTTCTATTTCGTATATATTTTCCAAGAGAAGAACTGTGCTTCAGAGCAGACCTAACTGAACTCGCACAAGTTTTCATGAAAGTTGCATTTATTTGATCAGAAATACAGTAAAACAGGAATAATGTGAAATATAGCAGCTTTTTCCCCATTGGAATGTATTTAAATTGTTTTATTTATTGCTGTGATGTAAAGCTGTATTTTCTGCATCATTACTCCAGTCTTCAGTGTCACATGATCCGCAGAAATCACTATTTCTTTACTTCATTCATAATGATCAAGAAACATTTATTGAGTTTTGTGGAGAAAATACACCCCCCCCCCAGGACTAAATGACAGTATTAGACATTTTTATAGGCTAACATTCTTATTATTATTAAAATTGGCAAAAAAGCTATAACTCTCTATACAAAAATATCAAGAAATTTTCCCATGATCAGATCCTCATATTAGAGGGATTTCTGAAGACCATGTGACGCTAAAGACTTAAGTAATGATGCAGAACATTCAGCTTAATGTCACAGCAATAAATTACAGTTTTAAGTACAGTACATTCCAGTAGACAACAGAAATTTTTAAAGTCTAACAATATTTCACCTTATTCCAGTTTTACTATATCAAATAAATGTAGCATTGATTAACATAAAACTCTTTTAAAAACAAAAAATAATATAGATCTAAAACTTTTGAACGTTAGTGCAGAGTTAATCTGACCAATTATATTGACCAAAATATTCAATAGTCTTTTTACTTTTTTTCGTTATATTTAATGAAATGGGGTATGAATAGTCTTACATAAAAAAGTAAACTAGTAAGGTATAACAAGCATTATTTTTTGCCCTAACTTCATACTTCGTTCTTAAAATCATTAAAAATACTGCATTGTAAATGTTTACTTACATGAAATGGCAAAGTTTGAGGTCTTTGAGGTTTGAGTTGTGATGAAGTCTGGAAATGTGTTCATCCAGGAGGATATTGAGAGAATGTGTTCTGAAACGTTAAATGCAAAGATTACAAATATTGTGGTGCAAATACTGCATATTTTAAATACGATGAGTTATTATGAATGTAATCCGACTTTCTAGACTTGTCTTACTCTTCTCCAGTCTCTCTGGTTGTGGGTAATAAGCGGCTACAGTTAAGTTTGCAACAAGTTATTTCATTAAGCCAAACGGCAAGACAAACTGCCCTCATGTGCTTCTCTCACACCGTGTCACACTCTCACCTGTCCCATGGGAAACCCCAGGCAGGTAACTTGTTAGTTCCTCTTAACATAAGCAACATAAYCAATAMATYAAATATCACACATGCAGGGATATAGACAAAATAATAATGTGCTGTAAATAATAATTACATAATATTCAATTCTAAATTTAATATTTCTAATACAATTAAATATACTTCATAATATGCAACACCTGTAATAAATAATAAAAAAAATGTAGTAAACTCATAATATAAATAAATACAAAATATATTTTTTGTAGGAACTCAGGTTACAGGATGACTTGCATCTTTCTCACTGTCTCACGTTAAATAAACAACTGCACCAAGCTATATGTACTTCGTAAAGAACTCCATATAATAACGCTCATTTATGTTAAGACCATTTCTACAAAGGACTTCGATATAAATATATGCACTTACCAAAGTTTAAAAGAAGTTGTCCGTTGTGAGGTGGAGAAACGGGCTACTAATCCAGATGATGTTCAAAATACTCGCTGCACCCAACACGCATGCGTCAACGTCAGAAACGTAACAGCGCGCACGCGCCAACTTCCGAACCAACTTCTGTGTGTGTTAACTTGCATTAGAAAGTCTTTTAAGTAATTAAACTTTAGTTGACCCAGCGAGTTTTTAATGAACTTGTTTTCACTAGTTCAGTCAGTTTTTTCATGTCTTATTGTTCAGATTACTAATAAATACTCATTATGCCAACATTTTGCTAGTTGGATTTTTTACAGTGTACCTTTTGTCAGACAAGAGCGGTGCAACAGATCAAAAAGCCAATAAATCAGTCAGCGGCGTGTGAATCCAAAAGGCAAGCAAACGACCTCCAGGGCTCAGTATTGTTGCCGTGGACATTCATGCCCAGTGGAATTTTAATATCATGCCTCTGTCCATCTTTTCAATAAATTTACAATTTAATGATACTTGTCAGCATACATCGCAGATCATGAGGCCCCCATGCAAACAGCAGCTAGAAAGGAGTCATATCTCAAGACGCTTGAGTTTTTGGGACAGTGAAAGGGATATACAGAAAGTTAATCCCAGTTCTGGCTGCCATCATTAAAATAAATAAATAAATAAATAAATAAATAAATAAATATTTTTTCTTATAGATAGATTTGCAATGGCACCACTGATGGTTGCCTTGATGTGGAGCTCTCCAGTTGTCTAACTGTTTTTGTTAGTTTGTCTTGTCTTTTGGTTCTTAAATGTGGTCAGTTATACCAGGAATTAACTCCTGACCAGTTTTTATTATTTTGATCATTTTGCTGACCATTGTAATTGGCGGAGAAGCTGCACTGTTCAGATACTTTAAGAAGCGCAGGTGGGGGAAGAAAGCCGAGGTCAATCTCCGACAGTGCAGCTTTATAACTGTGCCGCCTAGTATCCATCTGGCAAATATCCACTCTCTACTTAACAAAATGGATGACCTTCTTCTGCTCTCCTGAATAAATAATGACTTCATAAATTTAGCTGCTCTGTTTTACGGCAACATGTTGCCATTCTGGACAATGTGCTACATCTGCCAGACTTCTAGCTGTTCAGAGCAGATCGCGACATAGAATCAATGAGAAAATTGCGAGGCAGCAGGACATGCTTTTACATCAATGAATGTTGGTGTACAGATGCAGCTGCAATGAAGATGTCCTGATCTAAAAGAATTCTTTATCAACTTAAACCTTTCTATTCATCTCGGGAGTTTACGTCATTCATTCTGGTTCATTCCTCCATAAGCGCTACAACACCTGTCTGATCRGATCACAGACATGGAGCAACAACATCTGGACAAAAATATTTTGGACTGCTAAACCACAATGATGGATGCATATTGCTCCATCCTGAGAGCAGCGATAGGACTTTCTGACTACTGACTGGTTCATCTTCTCTGGACCTAAAGGCTAAAGCTTAAATCTGCTAAGCCTTAAGGACCAGTAAGGACCAGTGAATCAGAGCAGGAATTGCAGGCCTGTTTCAACTTCACTGATTGGAGAGTTTTTAAAGCTGTTGCTACCAATATTCCTATGAGTCTATGAGTATTCGACCGATCTTCCATGCCCATATGGTGTTACACCAACATGTTTAAAATCCTGCACTGGCCAGCTGGACCCCCCCATCTTCACAGGAAATCCCTTCCTGCTTCAAACATTCCTGTCTACATAAATACACGAGGTTGAGCAGCTGGCTGACTGGTGCAGTCACAACAACCTGGAGCTGAACACACTCAAAACAATGGAGATAATTGTGGACTTCAGCAGAAACCCCTGTGCACGTCCCCTATTCACCATCAATAATGTGACAGCAGTGGAGTCATTCTGGTTTCTGGACACAACCATCTCTCAGGACCTGAAGTGGGAAATCACCTTGACTCTACTGACTGTGTTCAACTTGCCACAGGAGCTCCTCACACAGTTCTACTCTGCCATCATTAAATCTGTCCTGTGCACTTCAATAATTCTGATTTAGTGCAGCTACAAGATCAGAAAACTACAAGCATGGTTCAGACTACTGAAAGGTTTATCTGTGCCCACCTGCCCACCCTTCAAGAACTGTATATCTCCAGAGTGAGAAAAGCACTCAGAAATTCACTTTGGACTGCTCACATCCAAACCATATTCTCTTTGAACTTTTGTCCTCTGGTTGTTGCTACAGAGCACCAAACACCAGAGTTGCAGGTAGGTGCAATACTGGTATAATAAATACCATTGATATTTATTTGACATTACCCCATATCCTATTCCATTTCTTGTTATTTATTTATTTATTTMTTTATTAATGTAGCGTGTGGTGTTGTCATTTCTGGAAGCATCTGTTACCAATTCCTTGCATGTGCAAACGTACTTCGCAATAAAGCTCTTTCTAATTGTGATAATAGTCCCACTCATATTTTTATTATTAATCTTCTTATTTATTGTGTAATGGTATAGTCTGAATCAATTTTTAAAGCATTTTTGGCTTGCTATGAAATCTGATGTTGCCATGTATAGCTGCTCCTGTCATGTGCGTCACATTGCAGGAAAGCCTAACCACTCATGTGGTGACTATATAGTCTCATGTGCAGACTCTATTTTTTAAGTCTAATAGCTTAGGGTCTAGATTATGTGAAAACATGCGATAGACATTTTTGTATCTGCATATGTTTGCTCACCTCCAGACAGCATTTCTCATTTTAAACTTTAGAAATTTGCCCTCTGCATGAAGTCCTTTGCCAATTTAAGTCTGAACAAGAACAAAAGAGAGTTTCAAGACTTGGTGTGTATGGCTAATTTAATTTGTATTTACCAATTTAATTGTACAGAATAGCAAAACATTCATGATTTTATTTTGAATAGTTCCTCATCTAAAATAAATGAATTACTAGTTACACCGCTGCCACTATTACATGCATCATTTAAAAATGTGAGTGTGACTTACAGCAAACACATCAAGTACATCAAGAAAGTATTAATTTGAAACTGTATTTCAGACCGTGAAGTGCATTTCAGGGAATTGCATTGCAGCCACAGTTCCCATAGGTCCACAGGTTGAGAAACAGATGGTAGTGACAGATTTTCTGTCTAATCTGGGGGGAGTCAGATCACAGGCTGAATGACATAGCTAGTTGCTGGTTATGTCACACATGGTTGATTTGGAGTCTGAAGTAGGAAGGTGATGAGGATGTATGAGGATAAGTTGGCTTATGTGACATTTCTGACACATATTTGTGCTGTTATAATAAGCTGTTTGTCTGTATGTCCCAGCTGAAAAACAGTCAAGGTTTGTTGTGTATCACAACCTTTAATTGGTGCTAAAAACATGACTTAGTGTTATGGAGGTAGCAGGACTTGTAGTAATTGTGGGTAAAATCTGTGAATGGTGGATACTTTAGTTTATGTTAAAAAAAAAAAAGAATTCAACAACAAAAATCTAGTTGGAGCAACGATAATGGACCCAAGCACCCTGCACCATCGCCACCCCGTGCGCATCGCACAACCTGTGTGTTATTTGAGTGTGTCAAGACCTCGAAAAAGCCATCGCCACCCGGTTGCACCGCACAACTTGCATACATCACACACTATACAATTGGAGCTAATGTCAGTTTGTGCCCTAAATATTTGTTGAGTGCGTTAGTGTGTGTGTGAGAGGGTTAGTGTGTGTAAGAGTAAGGGAGAGAGATGTGTGACGTGTGGATGTATCAGTCTGTGTGTGACGAGTAAATGTGCTTGTGAGACATGTGACTTGTTAGTCTGTGTGGGTGTGTGTGTTTCTGCATGTGAGCATGTGAGACAGAAATGTGAGTGTTAAAATTGTGATATACAAGCGTGTTCATGTATATGTGTGTCTGTGTAAGTGTGRGAGTGTTAACATTGTGATATAAATGTGTTTGTGCTTGTGTGTGCATCGTGAGAGAGGTGTATGTGTGTGTGCGAGTGTTAACATTTGCAATGTGTGTGCATGTGTATTATGTATGAGTGTGTGTGTGTGTGTGTGTGTGTGCGTGTGTGCATGCGTGGAAACATTTGTAATGTGTGTGTGTGTGTGTGCGTGTGTGTCATATGTGTTTGTGTGTGTGTGTTAACATTTGTGATGTTTATGTGTGTTCAATAGGCCGCAGATGCTGGAAAATAAGCATCACACTATTATGTTCCTGAATGTAATGTCACCGAACGTGATGTCACTGAAGGTGTCACTGAATATAATGTCACTCAATATAATGCCACACAAAAAGTTATTAATCATTTTTTTGTTGTAGGTTTAAGACATTATCACGGCTGACCCGTTTGAGATATCAAAAATCCCTCCGTAATTTTGCATCCTCAGTGTCTTTAGGTCACATCGGCCCGGTTTGGTGATGATCGTATAAATTCCCTAGGAGGAGTATATCACAGTATAGAGGAGGAGTATAGTAGAAATGTATATCAAAATCCATCAGGGTGTTTTTACAAACGACTCAAAATAACCGGCCTCCAGTTGAGTTGAGCCCAGGACATGCAGCACGAAAGTTGTTTGGCTCGATGAGCTCTAAAATGTGTAATGAGTTTCGTGGGCCTATGTGAAAGTGTGTATTAGTTATGGAGCAAAATCTCTTGTGAGGGCCCCAGAGGCCCTCGAGCTACGCCCGTGGCCCAGACTCCCAGGCATCCGAATGGCACCAGAATCCAACCTGTCTGTCAGGCACACTCGCACCGCGACTGGCACGAGGACCCGGAAGTAAGACGGCCGCGCTTTCAGAAAGCATAAAAGGAAACAAGATGGCGCTTCACACGCTCATTCATTGAGTTCATCTATGCTTTCGCTTCGCCGACTATTTCGTGAGTACTCACCTATTCAGGTTGCTTCCTTGATTGAGTGTGTGTTGATAGAATGAGGGTTTATTTGTGTAGATCATTGCTCTTTGTGTAAGAGAGTTCTAAGAGTAAACGCGTGGTTATCCTGCCTACTCACGTTACTTCCGCATTTGGGTTTACCATCCACGCAACACAGACCAACTGCTAAGGCTGTTGTGTTCGTCCCTTGGTTGCTCGTGACAGAATGAATGAGCCTAAAGCGGTAAACCCAGCAGAGTTTACTCGCCTCTGCGCTGTGGTTGACCAGCATGCTGAGCTCCGTGGTGAAGTCACATCTCTCACGGCAGTCACGGCAGTAGAACGCGACCCTCTTCGGGCGACTGTTCAGCCGGCTGTTGCCATGCCCCCCACAGCGACTGCGGCGCCCCCCCCCCCCCCCATTATTCTGATATTTTCATTTCATTACCAGATAGGTGTGATGGCACAGATGGGAAGTGCAGTGTGTTTTTAACAGGATTAGATCTTGTGTTTGAGTTTAATTCCACCAGATACTCTACAGACTGACTACGTGTTGCACTCCTCGTCTCATTGCTATCCGGACAGGCAGCTGAGTGGGCCACGGCGGTTCTCAGGTCAGATTCAGATACGACCTACTCCTATGGAGAATTCACCCGCCAACTGAAACTGACTTTTGAACATCCAGAGGCCGAGGTGGAGACTGACTCCAGGTTGTATCATCTGCGGCAGGGAGGCTGGTCCGTTAGCCGTTACACGGCTGATTTCTGAACACTTGCTGTTCAGAACGATGGGGTGACTCCGCCTTCCGGACAGCCTACTACAAGGGACTGGCGGCGCGCATTAAGGACGAGCTCACTGGACTGAACTTCCAGCCACATTGGAGGGGGTAATTCAACTCGCCCTCCGAATCGACCAGCATCTGCTCACCCGCCCCAAGCCAGCTCCTCACACTCTGTCACCCATCACGCCATCACTGCCCCATTTCACGCCCCAAACTCCTTCCTTCCTCTCTTGTACGCCTGTTCCAGAAGCTCGCCCCGCATTCACTACTGCACCTACGGGATCAGTCAGTTCTCCACCTCCCGCCGTGGTTGACATGGGAGCCGGGGAGCCCATGCAACTAGGACGTGCCTCCTTGACCGCTGCAGAACGGCGCTTTAGAGAAGGGCTTTGCACCTACTGTGGGTCAGCGGCGCACCACAGGGCCATCTGTCCGGGAAACACTCAGGCCCGGTGAGCAGACGGGGCAGGTCCAGACCAGAAGCTACATCCCTGTAGTTTTTTTCCAAAAAATTTGACCTGCAGGGGTTCCCAAAAGACATTGTCTCGGACAGGGGGCCCCAGTTCACCGCCCGGTTCTGGAAGGCCTTCTGCTGTCTGATCAATTCCACCTGTAGTCTATCCTCTGGTTATCATCCCAAGACTAACGGTCAGACAGAGCGGACCAACCAACAACTGGAGCGCTACCTGAGATGCTTTGTTGCTGATCGCCAGCGCTCCTGTTCCCGCTACCTCCTATGGGCTGAGTTATCTCATAATCTCCACGTCTCTTCAGCCACCAATCTCAGTCCGTTTGAGGTATGCCACGGTTTCCAACCTTCGATGTTCGATCATCAAGAACTGGAGGTTGAGGTGCCATCGGCCCAACAGTTGGTTCGTCGGTGTCGACGGCTGTGGAGCCAGGCGAACGCCGCCATCCAACAGGCCAACAACTGCTACGCCATTCAACATCGTCGTTGACACCCGCTGGGACGTTTGTACAATGTAGGTGACAGACTATGGCTTTAAACCAAAAACCTTCACCTTCAATCTAAGAAGCTATCACCCAGGTTCATCGGTCCATACTGCATCAACCTTCATATCAATCCTGTCACCTACCAGCTCCAGCTGCCTGCGGTGCTCCGAATCCATCCGGTATTCCACACCTCCCAGCTCAAACCCTTCATCAATTCACCAATTCTACAAGGGGGGTAAAAAAAAAAAGTGTGTACGTGTATGTGAGATGTGATTGTGTGTGTGAGTGTTAACATTTGTGATGTGTGTGACATAAGTGTGTTACACACATCATGTGTGTGTGTGTGAGTGTTAACATTTGTGATGTGTGTGACATAAGTGTGTTACACACATCATATGTGTGTGTGTGTGTGTGTGTGTGTGTGTGTGTGTGTGTGCATGAGTGTTAACATTTGAAATGTGTGCGATATATGAGTATGTGTGTGTGTGTGTGTGTGTGTGTTTGTGTGTGTTTGAGTGTTAACATTTGTAATGAGTGTGATGTATGAGTGTGTGTGTGTGCGTCTGTGTGTTTGCATGCATGTGTGTGTGAGATGTGTTTGTGTGAGCGTGAGTGTTAATCATGAAACTTGTCCTCAATGTCTTTAGTTCACATCGGCCCGGTTTGGGGACGATCTTATAAATTCCCTAGGAGGAGTATATCAAAATCCATCAGGTGTGTTTTTGCGAACGACGCAAAATAACCAGCCTCCTTCTTTCAAGCAACGATAACCCAGGCGCCCCAGTAAGACGGTGGGCAAAGAGCGCACCTGCACTATTATCCTATTATAGAGGAATGCCTAAAGGACAAACGGTTTGGGTCGAATGAAACAGATTATAAGAATGCCCACTGAGGGCAAACGGGACTCAGCATCTAAACTCTAATGTCTATACTGTGCGGGTATATAAATATGTGTGTGTGTGTGTGTCAGTAGTAGCCACTTTTCAGCATGAGGTATCGCCATGGCTAAACTGTTTGAGATATCAGAAATCCCATTGCAGTATTCCATCCTCAATGTTTTGAGATAATATGAGCCCGGTTTGGGGAAGATTATAATGGTACAGGTGCTTGGACGAGTCACTGTCTTTGCCGGCTGTGTAGTGTGTGTAGAATGTACAGTGTGTGTGTGTACAGGATGTGTAGTCTGTGGAGTTTGTGTGTGTTGGATGTGTAATATGTGTAGAGTGTGTGTGTGTGTGTGTGTTTTTGTCTGTGTTTGTGTGTGTGTCTGTGTAGGATGGTTAGTGTGCATAGTGTGTATGTGATCGATGTGTAGTGTCTGTAGGATGTGTGGTGTGGTGTGTATATCGCCGCCCTTGTGCACCAGAGTGAATGTTGCACAGTGGGCAATTTAAATGTTTGTATTGTTTATTTCTATTCTATTTCTTTTCTGCATATGTTTAAATTGTAAACATAAGGGCATATTAAAGAAAATGGGGAAATACCATCATCTAGTGGACATAGTTTAGTTCTATAGGAGATATGCCAAAACCATGTTTAGGCAATGGACGCATAAATATAAAATATTGTTGGGAGCCGTATGAGCATCACAAAATCATGAAACTAAACAAATTTAATCACAACTAGTTATTCTTTCTACGTATTCTTTGCACTTGTTGGATATATGTATCATATGTTTGTTTAAATTAATACCTTGCCATAGCAAAACTGTTCAGCGCTTCAAAAAATCCTTAACACTTTCACATCAGCCATGTCTGCAAATTATTGTGCCTGATTTTGAAGCCAATTAGCTGAAAAGTAGTCAAAAAATATTTGAATTTCTAAAAGTAGACACTTTCCGCTGCTAGTTGGTGGCGCTATGACATAGACTCATGATTGTCATAAGATGTGATCAGCTTCCTACTTTTACCATAATCCTAAAGTTCCTTGTACAGAACTTCAAATGTAAACGTCATGTACACAGAATTTATTAGCCACTTCCTGTTAATTTTTATTTGCCATAATTTTAAAGCATCGCCATGGCTGAACTGTTTGAGATATCAAAAATCCCTTCACAATTTTGCATCATCAATGTGTTGAGCTCATATTGGCCTGGTTTGGTGGCAATTGTATTAATTCCCTAGGAGGAGTATTTCAGATCCATTGGGTGCATTTTGCAAACAATTAAAAATAACTCACTTCCTGTGGATTAGACCTGATGACATGCACAAAGAAACTTGTTCAGCTTGATGAGATCTAAATGTACACCAGGTTTTATAAGTGTACGTGCAAGCGTGTCTGAGCTATAAGACAAGCCTCTCTAGGGGGCGCTGTGCCGGGCATGTGCAACTCAACGGGCCCTCTGGCCCTAATAATCCTTAGGAAAACAAGAGGGTCCTGCGCACCTATAGTGCTTGGGCCCTAAAAATAATAATTAGGAAAACATGCTAATGATGGGCAAAATGTTAATATGGTAGTGTTGTGTAATTAACTAGTCGGACGCTATTAATATAATGTGGAGTTTATTATTTTTTTAATGAAATGGGCAACTGAGAGGCACTCTTTTTAATGGGTTAGTTGTTTAGTTTCTCCTACATTACATTTGATCCAGTGTAGTTTAAAAAAGGTCCTTACAAAACACTCTGTCTCTCTTTATCTCTTAGGGCTACAGCTATGCATCGTGGACAGATCATTTTTAAGGACACTCTGGCCAAGCAGCTGTGTGAGTTGGAAGGTGAGGATGCTTTCATCTTTGTTACTACTGAGCAGGTAGGCAGTCAGTGAAAGAAACTTTGCGACATGTCATCCCCCCCCAAATTCACCCAGCCTGTGAAACAGGGAATCCTGACCTCCTAAGCTAGAATGAACTACTAATAACATGTAGGTTTATAGATGAAAAAAGCACAAAAGCAAGATCCAAAAAAATAAAGAGAGAGAGAGAGAGAGAGCGCAGAGCCATGGTAAAATGCCACAAAATTTTTTTGTGAATGGAATGTTGGTTCCTGGATGTGACTGACTATGGGAGAATGTATTACACAAGCAATATTTGTTGACTGATCCATGAACAGTAATTAATTAATTACAACAATTGTGTATCTAGAGGCAAGATAAGAAAAATGTTTTGAAAACTCAAGTAATGTTAACAGTTGTTGTCTTCCATTTTACTGTATGAAAGTTTTCAGACCCTTTCAAGTTTTCTATATGATTCAAACTCATTTTTAAATTTATTCATATCCCCTCTTTTCATAATTCTACATTGTGTGACAATGGTATATTAACAAGAGTTTTTAGTCTTTTGTTAATTTGCATTTAAAATAAAGACGTAAATATTCCATTTACTGTACATACGATACATACTCAGACCATTTGTTATGACAGTTTCACTTAAGCTCTTGTGGATTCTACTCTTATTACTGGTCCTTGAGATGCATTTACAATTTGATATGCTTTGACAAACTAAATACTTTGGACATGATTAGGAAAGGCACACACCTACACTGTAAACCTGAAAAAGTTGGCAAAACTCAAAAGATTTGAGGTAATCAGATACATATTTTTTTTTAAGTAATGATGTTTCCAATTTTAAGTAAACAGAACTATCAGTTTTTAGGTTTGTTGTACTCATTCATATTAATCGTTATTTACTTGCATTACTGAGTAGCCTAACTCATACTAAAAATTTTTTAGTTTTTACAAATTAAATAAAGTGTTGTTGGTCTTTCGCATGCTCCTGGCAATGTGTCGCCAAAGCGGTTTGTCACAAATTTTTATGCCAGATGCCGTTCTGAACACAATCCTAACATTATTATCTGGGCTTGGGACAGGCACGTCATCCAGTGGCTGGGAATCGAACCCGGCTTTTACGCATAGCAGACGAAACACCTACCAGTGAGCCACCAGTGCTCCGGTACTTTAGGGTGCCCAGATTTGTGAAGATTATGTGAAGACAGACCAATCCACCATCTTGATTAAAACAATTCAATGTGGTCAGTTTACATGTGCATTGATGATGTCAGACACAAAATCGCTAGGCTGAAAGATTTTAAGTTGGTGGAACTTTAAGGAGACAGTTACTGTGGCTTAAAATATCAAATTTGTTTAGCTAACTTGAAAAGTGTCATTTCTACAAACTCATAAAGACCAAAAAGTTCTAAATACTCATCAAGGTCTATTAATTTGAACTAATTATAATTGTTTAAGTTAACAGTACTCAATATGTTTAATTACTTTGAGCATTAGGTTTTACAGTGTATATATACAGAGCAAGACCTAACCTTTCTGGGACACTAAGCAAAATTCTGCYAAGACCCTTCTTTCTKTTCTGTGAGCCATTTTCCACTAACAAGCAATAACAGTTAATATACCCAATGCTTCCACTACGATCCTCCTCCTAACAAACAGCTTGCTCCATCTGTCAGGGAATAAGTAGGCCAATACGGAGCAGATTTAATAAACATTTTTAGAGTTAACATTTTATTGTGGCCTAGCGAGGATACAACACTACAGATGGTACTCAACTGGAATAATGGTTTAATGCGAAGGCATTATGGTTGTGTATTTGCTGCTGAGTGACATTATATAATTATAGGCTGAGGCCTCAGGCCTTATTTCATTCTCTCAACGATTAAAGAGCCACACCTCCTTTAAAGCTGCATGTAGTAGCAGATAAAATCAAGCGAAACATTGTAATTAAACAAATTCATATTCACAGTACTAAAATTACAGTACAAATTCAATTATTCAACAATTAAATTAAATATTATTAGGATTTAAGCAAAATAAACGTTAACACAGTTAGCATTCAGATTTTATCATATGTAATTAAAAAAGCTATGCATGTAGGGTTTTGTGTCATCTTATACATTGTGTTCTTTAAATTTGTAGTAGATTTATTAGCTGAAATGAATGAAACTAAACTACAGATGTGTGCAGGCCAGTTTTGTAGTTTCACCGTCGCACCTCACGGCGACGGTATGCAGTTGCTGGCTTTGACCACTGAGTGGCGCTATATAACTATAGACCGACGCGTCAGACCTTATTTCATTCCCTCAAGGATTAATGAGCCGTAGCTCCTTTAGAGCTGCACGGAGTAGCGGATAAAATCAAGTGTAACACTGTACTTAAAGTAATTCATAATAACAATACTAAAATTACAGTACAAATGTAGAATTAAATTTTTATTAGTTGTGTTCTTTAAATCTGTAGTAGATAATAC
>QMIH01002552.1:2983-25657 GCA_003987875.1 Clarias batrachus | reverse complement strand
ACTATAAAATTAAAACATTGTCAGGACGTGCTACTGTGTAAGCAGATGTCGTGGTCATTCAGCCCCGCTTGTGTTTTTGCGGTAGTATGGGAATGAAATGCAGTACGATGTTATGATCATAATTTTCTTTAATAAATAATGACCCCCGTTGCGCTGTACCACTGCTGACAAAACCTTATAAAATATAATCACAGTACTAAAATTATAGTAATACATATAGCCGTTTCTTATTTGCATCAAATTTAAGCAAAGTAAATGTATACTTTTCACGGCGCGTGCCTGTGATGGGCGTGCGCCTAAATCAATATCGCTCCTCACTCACTCCGAAGCTCACTAGGTAGGCGGCCTAGGTGCTCCGTCATTCTTCATCAACAAACTGTTCTTGGATGGTTGGAAGAAGATGAGGAGGATGTTTTTGTACAATCTTTTTTCATATCTGAGTTACTTTAGACTCCTCTATTGAAAAAATGTGAGTGATCCCCCTCCCTTGGTTGAGAAGCAACCCCACACATGGTCTGCGGAGGCTTTCCTGTCGGCATGACACAGGACTCACAACACTAGAGGCTGATTGAGTATGGAGGCTAGTCCAGCAACTTTTTTCTCACTCAAATGGAATGGCATGACATTAAGACGCTGCCCATCATGCTCGTCTGTCAGAGACTGTAAAGAGCCCCAAAAGCCTGCCATCATTCCATTAACACCAAGATAAACACCATGCTAAGAGATGGCATCATAGAGGAGTCTAATACCTGACTGGTCAAATCAGTATTTATAATGACGTCGGCTAAACCAAATCTATGAGTTTGATGCATACCGCCATGAGATTGAGCTTATCGCTTCGCTGGGTCAAGACTTTGACAGCGAGCAACTTCCAGATCTTTCACACTGATCACTGACCAGGTCCCTCTATAATGGCTGGCAAGAGCTAAGGATACCAATGCCTATATAACACGCTGGTTTCTCTCACTACAGGACTTTCCATTCTCAGTTTTTCACAGAGCTGGAGCACAACGTGGCAATGTAGAGGGCCTCTATACACCTTATTCTCATTGACAAAAAAGCAAAAAAGTAGAGAGTGGTGTTTGTTGATATGTTTACTCAACCATTTACAAGACAAAGCTGATGTGGGTGGACAAATCATAAGAGTTGTCTTAGTTGATTTGAATACAAACACATCTGCATGCTGACAGGAAGAAAGAATCCCAACCCCCCAAATACACAGGGTAATTTGCATCCTGCTCACAATAGTCATTCTCCACAGAAATTTTTAAACTGTCCTGTATATGTGTAATGTGGGCAGTAGAAAAGAGGAAGAGTCACAAAGATGTAACAGTCACACTTACTTCATTTCTCACATGCACAGTTTAGCTGGTGCTTTCCTTTTTTATATTTTTTTTCTAAACTGGACACCTGATGGATTTGACCTTTACTTATCCCTGTTTTATTGGTGAGCATCAGTAAATTACACATCCCCTCCAACATTGTCAAACAAAGTGTCAAGACTAACCTAATTCACTTCTTTGACTATTGGTTTTATATACATGGTTTATAAAACATCTTTAAGAATGTTTCACAAACCAGAAAAAAAGCAACAATATTTCTTTAAAACTACACTACTAGTTAAACGTTTCATGTCCTTTCCACAATGCTTTGGCCATATATTCCCATATAAATAATTCTCAAAACCTCTGAATTGTCTCTATTATTGCCATTGGATATTACACATGTGGACAAAATTGTTGGTACCCTTCGGTCAATGAAAGAAAAACTCACAATGGTCACAGAAATAACTTTAATCTGACAAAAGTAATAATAAATAAGAATTCTATGAATGTTAACCATTGAAAGTCAGTTTGTAAACATGTAAAATAATGTTTGTTTTTTCTTTTTTTTTCTGTTTCTTTTAGCTCCCACAGAAACTCCATTGCAACCTAGTTTAGGTAAGTTATTATGTAAATGTATATACTTAAAAAAATAAAGTTTTATATTGTGCTCATCAGTTAAATCTTCACTCTATTTTGTGCTGCACAGCTGAAATAAATGGAATCCATGCAGTTCTTCGTGATGACTTTGACTCTAATCTGCAAGGAGCACTAGATGCCAATATCTGGTGTGTATATGGGAGACCATCAACAAATTTGTTCTTCATAATGATAGTAACTCTGTCTTCTTCTTTCTCAGGTCAAACTGTAGTAACTGTGAGGTGGGAGAGCTGTGTGGTGTGCTCTTATTCGGTAAAGCAGTCACTTTCTGTGAACCCTTTGGGGAAAGAGAACTGGTAAATATATCCTTTATTTAGATAAAAAAAAAACATTTTATACAAATTAGACATTTCACAGATAGTCAGGTACAGTACATGAATATTTGGATTTTTTTAAAAATTCAATTAAATTAGATTTTATTTCTATAGCGCTTTTAACCATGGTCATTGTCTCAAAGCAGCTCCATACCTAAATTTTGTTGCTCAGAATAAGCTTTTTCTTGTCTCATGAGACTGAATTGAGCTGTCTCATTACAAGCTTGATTTTGTATTTTCTATTTCTCCTAAACCCCACTTAGGAAAAACAAAGAGACATAACTGAGACACAAAGCGAGACATACCTGAGAAACATTTGAGAAATCTGACCTGTACATGAGAAACACAACTGCATTTGAAGGAGAAGCAAATGAGCCATATATAATACCATAATGATATTAAAGTCAGATATAAATGAGATGCATGAAACACAAATGAGAAATATTATAGTTTTATTGAACATATCGAAAATCCTCAATTAGCAGCATACAGTGTAACAACTTGCATATTATTACACATCATTACAATAACTGTTAACTGGACTTTGCATTGATGCAGTACACATAATACATACATACACACCAGATTGTGGTTTGTCCCCCCCCCCCTCTCTCCTTCTATATTCTATATCCTTTATATCCTACCTCACATAGCAGTTATGGTTATTGCTTTGCTGCACTATGGTTGCACTTTATTACTTGCCGGGAGATGTTGCCAAATGATATCTCGTTGTTATCTATACTTGTTATTTTTAACAATGACAATAAATTGAATTGAAGTGAATTGAATTGAACAAGTTTACAATTCACACAATATAACAGACACCAGCAAAATCTGGCAAACCAAGACACTAAAACCTGACAAAGATATTAAGTGTAACCTGCTCAACTCAAAGTATGATTTATACAGGAGCTACACAAAGGTCACAGCATTGCGAGTATCTTCCAGTGGAAAAAAAAAAAAAGTTGAAAAGGAGATGGAAAATTGGTTGCTTGCTGTATGTAAGGGCTACAAGAACGGGTCACTGCCAGGAAAAGATCTTTCTCACCGGCTACATCAGTCTTCTCTTGTGGTGGATGTCCAATAAGTTTGTCCAAAGTCTGAAACTCCTGGAGTTGCTTAGTATCTAATGAAATAATAAATATATGTATTAAAACATTTAAGATTTACCTAAACACCATTCAGCTACTCCATTCCAAACTGTCTGAAGGTTGAGAGGTGGGCTTATTATAATGTGAAATAAGCCAATAAGACTGTGGATGCTAGATAAACATAAATAGGTATCTCTACTAGAAACGTGATAATTTTACATTTTAAACAGCAATTTCACCATATTACAACTTTATTGAATGTTCAAAATTTAAATAAAGGACAGAATCTGATTAAAAGCAAAAAGCATGTCAAGCATGGTACTATAATACCTCTGGTTTGATATATTAAACAGTCCAGGACAATTTAGTGAGATAATTAAATTAATAAAATGGTCATGGTCCAAAAAAACAAACCAGAATTTGATCAAAGCCAAACAGTGATGTCAACTGCAAATGGTCTATATACTTTAGAGGTATCTAGATAGAATATAAACAAAAGAAAGGTTTGGTCTGTACAATGGCCAGAACTCTCTCCCTCAAATATATCTTTCATGCATGTTTCATACCTTGGATGACCAGAAACCAGTCTGAGAGAAAAAAAAATATCTGCTGTTTGTCTGTATAGTTTTATGACTGTCTAGGCGATTTGGTCTCAGCATCACGCAAAACTGCCTGAACCAAATTTATTGACACTTTGCCAGTGTTTCAGGATTTGCCCAAATGCAGCAGAAATGCTATTAAAATATTGAGTAAAAGCTTTATGTATAATTACAGTATCTCACACGAGTGAGTACACCCATCATATTTCAGCAACCACTTTATTTTATGTTCTCAAGAGACAATATATAGATAAATATAATAGCAAAATGTTGAGTTGATCGGACATCACAGCATCTAATAGGTTTAGTTTACTGATTAAGTGCTTTTACCCTTGAGGTGGCCATGATTATATGGTGTAATACAAGAAGACACAGAAATAAATGTAATGCACTTACAGTACAAATTCAGCACACTCCTCAACACCCACACAAAAGCATAATTCATCGTGGCTTACTTTGAAGTATACTTAAATAGTGCATAAGTTATGAAAACTGAACCTTATGCCATAAACTCAATCAAAATGTTAAGTAGAAAGGATGTTATAAGCAGTTATGTGCCACACTGAGTCACAGCATCTAGCAGATGCTGTTTTTTTTTTTACCCATTTTCCCTCGAAATGGAAAGGCGTGGTTATACACGTCACTCAACAGAACCAACCAATGCGTTAGTTTACGGTGCATACATAGATGCAGTGGACACAGTAACGACTGTAATGCTTCTACAAAGCTGGCAAAATTCTTACTACTTCTTCTATATAAATGAAAGAATGGTTTTGTCTGTACATTGGCCAGAACTCGCATTTCAATGATATCTTATACTTTGAAGACTCCAAAACAGTGTCTGAAATATTTTCCTGTCTGTCTGTGTCTCTTTAGAGCCAGATTTTGTCATAGCATCACGCAAAACTGGCTGGACAGAATTTAATGGAGCCTTGCCAGTGCTTAGGTACATTCCTAACCGGTACAAGTCAAACCGACACAATATGTGATACCAAAATGTTGAGAAAACTGATGTTATGACCAGTTCTATGCCAGATTATGTCACAGCATCCTGCTAAACTGACTGAAGAGACTTACTTTACACTTATACAGCACTTGCATATCTGCCTGATGAGATCTACCTGCAGCATAAGTGCTATTAAAATATTGAGTAAAAGCTTTATGTATAATTACAGTATCTCACACGAGTGAGTACACCCATCATATTTCAGCAACCACTTTATTTTATGTTCTCAAGAGACAATATATAGATAAATATAATTATCTACTATATATAAATTGTATGTACTTTAGAGTAGTCAATGTGCAGCTTGTATAACAGTACAGATTTATGTCCTCTAAACTTTGTCTAAACTGGCAAAGAAAATGAGTACACCATAAGTGAACATGTCAAAAATGTGTCCAAAGTGTCAATATTTTGTGTGAACAGCCTTAATCCTGCTGGGCATGGAATTCACCAGAGCTGCACATGTTTGTGCTGAAATCCTCTTCCATTCCTCCATAATGGTATCACAGAGCGGCTAGATGTTAGACACATGGCGTTTCGCCACCTTCCGCCTGAGGATTCCCCACAGGTCCTCAGTAAGGTTCAGGTCTAGAGAAGTTATTGGCCACTGACAAACACATTAGGGCATGTGACTTTGCATGGTTAAAGATGTACAGCTGTTATCATTTAGGGTGTACTCACTTTTGTTGCCCGCTATTTTGACAATAATGGCTGTATGTTAACTTATTTTTAGAGGACAGTAAGTTTATACTGTTATACAAGCTGCACATTGACTACTCTAAAATATATACAAATTTAATTTCTATAGTATTGTCCTTTGAGAAGATATACTAAAATGATCGCTGAAATTTAAGGGGTTTTGTTACAAGGGGGTTCTTCAATATGGTGCTACCAAGTATCTTGTTAAATGTGGGACTTAAAGAAGAGCATTGGGCCATGGAGTGTTTATTTCGGCAGAGAATGACCAGCTCGCATGAACATCATGCAGCGCTAAGGTAAGGGTGCTTGTACACTGCTCTCATTTACTCTTGCTGCTCAGAAAGTGATATGTCTTACTATGTTTCAATTGTGACACTTGGAAGTAGGTTTGATCTTCACTGACTGAGGAAGAGCCAAGTGGTTTGCCATGGGATTATTTTAAATGATGCTGATTCAAGCCTTAGTGGGAGGTCTTTGGTGGACAACCAGACCTGTTGTCCTATATAGAAGGAGAGCTCTGCCCTTCGCTTCCGATTAGCCGTGAGAGTTACCCTGCAAGTGGCCGCTTGTAGGGCATCTTGGGCCTTCTCCAAGCCTGGTGGCATGGCTATTGTCACGAATTAACCGGAGATGGACCAGAAGACTAGCAGTTACCCCTGTAGCATGGATGGTAACCCCAAACGTGCAAGTAGCGCGAGCAGGCAGGATAACCACACTGATTACTATTAGAACTCTCCCGAAGCGAGAGCAAGAGTTTACACAAAGAAACCCGCGTTCTAAATACACACACCCAATCGGAAGCGAAAACCCAAGAAAGTGAGTACTCACATTTAGCGGAGCGTCGGCGATGGCATGGAAAAACTCAATGACTTCTTGTCTCCTTTTATGCTTCCTAAGTCGCGACCGTACTACTTCCGGGTCCTCGTGCCGGTCGCGTTAGTAGTGCGTATGACGGCTATACTAAACTTCATGACCCCATCTTAAGACCCCAACCTCAGGTTGCTCCTCCGGGAACATGGGGGAGGGGGGGATACCCAAATTGGCACTCTAAGGGTGACCAGCCAAGAGAGGCTTGTGTTGTGGGCATACTCTACTCACATTAGGTGGTTGGACCAGAATGATGGGGAGGCCATGCACCTGAGGATGCTCTCTAAATCTTGATTTACCCTCTCTGTTTGCCCATTGGACAATGTCAAGCTGGCCCCAGTGAGCTTACAGAATGCCCCCCAAAACCGACTGGCAAATTGCGGACCCTGGTTAGAGACTAGGTTTGGTTGGGAGGATGTGCACACAGGTCATCTGTTGGAGAAACAACTGCACCATCTCAAAGCCAATGGAAGGTTTGGTAAGAAAATACACTTTGGAGGCTTTGGAGAAACGATCTACCACTACCAGAATGACCCGTAATGAAGAATAGGGACCATGGGCGTGATGCATTACGTGACGTAGCTTCCTGTTCTTGTATCCTTGCTGCGAAAGTTTCGCATTCGTATCAGCGTTTAAATTATATAGCTTTTTGTTCAAGACTCAAAGATTCAAAGAACTTTATTAATCCCAAAGGGAAATTGCTTATTGCTTGTTACAGTTGCTCACCCTTGCTATCAAGTAAAGTAAATATATTTTATTGATGTTTTTATTAAATTTTAAGTGTCCTCAAACAGTAAGTACCATATTGCACACTACGTTAATTTATATACTGTAACGGGTTCGACCCAAAGTTGCACGGGAGGCACCGTGAAACACAGACACGAGGCGAGATCTTAGGGGAAAAGGGTCATTTATTCAGAATACATAGGGGAAGGAAAGGGTAAAAGGAGGGAGGACGGAAAGAAAGGGAAGGAATGATGTGTGCACGTGCATGGTCCGAGGCAGTGCCCAGCTGGCATGCGGGCACGTGGCTGGTGGCGGTGGGCGGAGTGGCAGAACGGAGCACGCGAGGCAGCGCTCCTGCACGCTCCCTGGACGATTCCTCCACGCTGTCGATGACGGCCTGGCCCCTCCCAGCTTCCTTTGGGCGCGGCCTCAGGTGGGAGTCTCGCTCGGACGTCTTTTTGCTGGGCGGCTTTCCCGGCTGGGATCGGTGGCCTTAACACTGTCCTCCTCGCTGCCTTTTCCTCATCGGTGGCGAGGACGCGAAGGAACTAAGGGTGCCATGGGAGCTCGCGCAGCTCTTTCCCACGCTGTCCTCAGCACGGAGATCAAAGGGCAGAAATCCAATGTCCTTTTTAAGTTTCTGGGGCACGTTCCATTTCCCCACTCCCATGCCACKCTCRAGCTCCACCGCGTKACGCTCTTCTCGGACCCCGGACTAAACTCCGCGCCTTGCTTTTATAATGYGGAGCAAGCCCGAGATCCTATTAACGTTAATTAATGCCAGCCGGCCCGTATAGCACACCTGCAGAAGGGGTGCCGCCTACTTAGGGAGCCTACGAAGTGAGCGAGGGGCAATATTAGATTTGGGCGCATGCCCATCACAGGTGCACACCATGACAATACACAAGATTTTGTGTGTATGTGTATATATATATAAAATCTTGTATTAAATATATTGTATTACATATTTTATTGCGATATAATATTACAATTGTCATATAATTAATACAGGTAAGTATTATTGTCCTGTTTTGTTACTTTTACTGACAGTGAATCCCCACATAGTGTGTGGGTTACAGAGAAGAGTTGCATAATTTTATTGCCGTTGGAAGGAAAGATCTCCTGTGACACTCTGTGGAACACTTCATGGTAATCAGTCCCTGGCTGAAATTGCTCCTCTGGTCGGCAAAAACACTGTATAGTGGGTGAGAAGCATTGTTCAAAATGGATTGTACTTTGGACAGAATTCTCCTCTTCGCTACTACATCCACAGAGTCGAGTTCCATGCCTAGCACAGACCCAGCATTTTTAATTACCTTGTCCAGTCTGTTCCTATCCGATCCCTTTACATTACAGCCCCAACAGACATAAAGGATAACACTCACCACAACAGTTCCATAAAACATCCGTAGAATGGTGTTACAAACGTTGAAAGACCTGAGCCTTCGAAGAAAGTGCAACCGGCTCTGTCTTTTCTTCTAGAGTGCCGTTGTGATGAGTGACCAGTTAAGTTTGTTATCCAGATGAACTCCCAGATATTTGTATTCCGAGACCATGTCCACTGTCTCCACCTTGACAGATATAGGAGTCACAGGGGTCTTGCTTCTCCTAAAGTCAACCACCATCTCCTTTGTTTTCCTGATGTTAAGTTGTAGGTGATTACGCTCACACCAGGAAACAAAGTCGTCTACTACAGAAAGGTACTCAGAGGTGTCACCATCATTTATACATCGAACAACCACAGAATCGTCACGTTCATACAATAATAATATTAATAGCAACTAAATTTTACATTTTCATACTACTGGGCTTCGCCTTTTTTCCGTTTTTTGCGCTTTTTGGAGAACCTGCGAGTTTCTTCGTCTAAATGGAATCCAGCTCCAAATGACTAGACTCCGACTCAGGTACGTTATAATTGATACTATTCAGCTTTTGCAGTGTGTGGAGTGCAGGATGTTCAGACATTCTTCCTCCGTCATTAGCGGTAACTTTATTTGTGTTAGGTGTATGTTAGCACTCTGACGGAGAAGATATTAGCGTTAGAGGAGTGCATCCAGACTTTAGAGATGGTCAGAGAGTGAGAGCAGTGTTATCCTCGTAGCGGAAAGTCTGGGTGCCGCAGGCGGAGATAACCAGCCCCCGACTCCGGCAGTAGAGCCCTCACAGCGGAGCAAGTGGGTGACAACTCGGCGACATACTAGTTCACCCAAAGCTAACACTAAGGCTAGCTCACCGAAGCACACTTCTTCTGTGCTTCACGTGTCTAACAGGTTTGCTTTCCTCAGTGGAACACACTGAATGCGCAGTCGGCACCTCTGATGTGAAGCTAGGACTGTTAAATATAAGATCATTCGCATCTAAAGCAGTTATTGTTAATGAAATTATCACAGATCAGGGGTTTGATATACTCTGTTTAACAGAAACCTGGATTAAACAGGACGAGTATGTAGCTCTAAATGAAGCTAGTCCTCCTGGATACAGCTACATACACCAGCCTCGGCTAACTGGTAGAGGAGGAGGAGTCGCAGTTATTTACAATGATAATCTGTCTATCGTACAAAAACACAGACACAAATTTAATGCATTTGAAGTTCTCTATAGTAACATAAAAAGTGTAGCTACAAATATTAAGTCAGCTCAGTCGATCCCGTTAATCATCATTTACAGACCCCCAGGGCCGTACTCAGAATTTCTCTGTGAATTTGCAGATTTCCTCGCAAACCTAGTCATTTCTGTAGAGAAAGATTTTAATATTCATTTTGAGAATCCAGAAGACCCTCTGAGAACAGCATTTATGTCCATACTRGACTCAGTAGGAGTAAATCAATGTGTAGTAGGACCCACTCATAAAGCAGGTCACACTYTASATTTAATATTATTCTTCGGATTAAGTATAAGAAGTTTATTCACAATTCCACTGACGTTATCTCAGATCACTGTCTTGTCTCAATTAATGTTTATCATAGTAATAATGTATGCACAGCGCCATGCTACCGTCTTAAACGTACATTCACATCAAATACCACACAGCTTTATCATTAATCTCCCAGAGTTACCAACTTCGATTGGATCGCTATCTGACTTCACAGAAATCGGTCAGGCGACTGAATATCTAGAGTCAACACTTTGTTATAGCTTAGATAATGTAGCTCCAGTTAAAAGGAAATTGATTAGAGATAAGAAACTCACTCTCCTTGCCTTGAAGCGAGATAACTAATTTCACTCATCTCTTCTTCAAAATCGTCAACCTGTATATTAGATCCTATACTGACACATTTTCTCAAGCAGATAGTACCAGGTTTGTTGACGGTGAGGTGATTGGTTGCTTTACATCTCAGTTCCCCCTCATGTTTGTGTTTCCTTCTGGCTCTCCCTTTTAGTTATGCTGTTATAGTTAGTCCTGCCGGAGTCCCTGCTTGCACTTTGCACTAAATATACATTCACCTTATACATGTTTGACTGTGACCAGACCTAACTGCCATCTCACCTTTCTGCTCTCTCGCTCTCTCTCCCTCTCTCCTTTTCCCTATCCCTGTCTCTCTGTCGAGCTATACATGTTCGCTCCTGAGCTGCCAGTGATCCAGACCCCGCTGTGCTCTGGACCTGTTTAACTCGTCCTGCTTCTGGTTGGAGATCTCATCGCATGGATGCCCCAAGTGATCTGCCTGGGATGCGTGTGGTGGCTGGGGATGGTTTCCACGAAGACTGTCCTGTCCTTGACTGATGCAGACAGCTGTTCTCTGGGGACCTGTGACTTCAGTCGTTCAATAGCTCAGGACTGGAATCCCCTACAGTCTACCGGAGCCTCCGGGAACAAACTGGACTCCTTTTAATTTTAATTTTAACACATCTCCTGTTACACTGAACTTCCAGTACACATTATTATGCTGATCAATCCCTGTTCTCCGTTATCACCCAGATGAGGATGGGTTCCCTGTTGATTCTGGCTCCTCTCAAGGTTTCTTCCTATTACCATCTCAGGGAGTTTTTCCTTGCCACCGTCGCCCTCGGCTTGCTCATCAGGGACAATCTTATCATTTTGATTCATACACATTCACATCTCATACAAACTCACTTCTTTTAATTGAGTAAAGCTGCTTTGTGACAATGTCAATTGTTAAAAGCGCTATACAAATAAAATAGAATTGAATTGTTAACATTTACTTTGCTTAAATTCAATGCAAATAAGAAACAACTATATTTAATTTAATTATTATTCGCTGATTATAATAATTAATTATAATTCGCTGATAGTCAAACATTGGCATAACAAATGGATTAATGGCGCATAATACCTGTAACAAATATCTGCCCATACGGATGTTACATGGCGTGGTATGGAGAGCCACACCACAAGATGTTTTTAATAAGAGCCCTTACGTCCAGAGGGGTTAAACGAAATAAGAGTGCGTGAGAGTGCTTATGATACACACGGGGAGACCTTTCCGTTTGGAGATGGCGTAGGATTATTAATAAGGAAACGTAAAAGGAAATAAAAGAAAACTACTAGCACAAAATAAACAGAGCTCCATTGTCTATAAAGAACGGACGGGGCTCTGGAAACAAAAATAATACTTTTGATCCTCTCGGGGCTCATGCCCTTACCGAGGACTTATGAGAGTGATTTTTTTTTTTTTTTAGTGCTGTTCACTATTAACTTAAACTGAGCACGCACACTGGACTGACGCATCCCGCTCTCTCTTTCTCTTTCTCTTAGACAGACAGAGGCTGGGACTTTGCCTCTACCTCTGAACAGCATGTCTGTCTTTCTTTTCTTTCTTTTATTTTATTTTCATTCATTCTTTTTCTTTTTTTTCTATCTTTCTTTCTTTCTTTCTTTCTTGATGTGTCTTTGGCCCTGATATCTTACCGGTGCTACCTATATGATCGCATCAAGTGCGGCGATATCAGGACACTTTATATAAACACACTACCAGGTGCGGCTCATTCAAACTGATTGCCTGACAGCGGCGTTGCCTGGCATGTGTATAAATAGCCGCGCCTTTGCCTGTTCAGAACTCTTCGTGGTAGCAGTTTATGCGTGGCTCTGCCCCTCACGCGACCCGCATCATTACAATGGATCAGTATTTATTTAGTCATTTAACCATGCATAACGCCGCCCCCCCACCCCCATCAAAGATCTGATGGGGCATTAATCACTTATCACAACTGTGAATATATGTGGCAGCAGAGACAGATTAAATCCCCCATAAACACACTTGAAAACAATACTAAAACAACTAAAAAGTTCCAGAGGTTTAGCGCCTGTTATCGGAGGACAGTGATCACCTGCAGTATACTACTGTGATTTCACTGCTTATTTTTTGCCCTAGTGTAGTTTCATTTGGTTTTACGCAATTTCATGTGCTATTTGTGTGTACGTGTGTCACAAAATCTTAATCACAAAATCAGCCAACATTGTAAACAGATGACGCAACAGATTATATACACTGAAAATCACGTTTTATTTGAACATTTAAAAATATATACAAAACAAACATAAATATAAAACACAATCACAAATTATTGTTAAAGCCAGTCCGAGGCTGTACATGGTCAACTTTACAGGGGATTCTCAATATTTCGTTAATTTTACTTTTAACTCGAAACCAATATGGTTTTTTAAAGATGCACTGTTTTATTGGACATGGCTGTTTTGTAATGTTTTTTTTGTAAAAAAAAAAACACTACTACGGCAAATTTACTGTGAACGTCTCAAAGTCATGATGTAATAGAGACAAGTCTCTTTTGATCCTTCTCCACTAATGTCATCATGGTGTAAATTATTTCCGTATTGATGTATTTCAGTTGTTGACAAAATAGACCATGCATCTGTTTAGTATTTTATTTTATTTCATTTAGTATTTTATTCATAGATTTAATCAGTTATTTACAAGACAACATTGATGCACTAACGGTTAAAGTTCCACAGGTGTGTGCTCCTGCATTCACCAGGTTTGCCTGAACTGGCTTTTACACAAACACATTTGTACTCCAGCAGGTCGAAAGAACCCAACTTAGCACCATCTAACAGTCAGTAGTAGGGGGAGTCAATACATTCTCCATTGAGATTTCCCACCTTACCTTTCTCACATTCCAGTCCTCCTAAGTTTGTCTTAGTTCTTTTAATGAAGTTCTTAAAACCTTTTAAAATGAGAAAAAAACAAATATGGGTCACTTAAGCACAAAATAGCACAGACGCAAAAGTGTTTAGTTGTTGTTGTAGTTTTCTCAAACAGGATTTCCCCAACTTGCCATTTTTAAGGATTCAGAAAGGCTGAATTTAGAATGCACCCCTAGGAACCTAAAACACACACACCAAAGAGCAAAGAGGAGATGCGCATTCCCACCTCTGACCGTCTTTTGTCTTGTAAATGAGGTATCCTCATTCATCTTCCAATCCCCACCAGCAGACATATTCTTTGTTTGAACTGTATACTGTAGCTATGTTTGTTAGGGTACTTGGTTATACGCAGTATGTCAGGGATAACCCCTAGAGGGCGCCTAGCGCCCAGAGCTTTGTGTTTTGTAGTTCCTTTGTGTTTCACTTCTGAACCGAGTTGCTTATTATTAGTTTTATTATAAATAGTTTGGTTTCTTTGAGTTATGTGTCTTGCATCTTTTAATTTAACCTAGTATATGTCTGTGAGTGTATGTCGTGATTCCCGGTACCTTCTATACGTGTTTTAGTTTGTTTTACTTAAAGTATATTTGTTTGTTTGATTTTCCTGGCTTTTTTGTTAATAAAAACATCAGTCTGGCAACCACCTAGACCTCTGCATTTATGCCTCGAACCCAAATGCGTGACGGAATGCAAGACTGTACAAGAGGCATAGTGGAGGAGCCTCCCCCAGAGTTTTTTTTTGGGGAGGCTATGATGTTTGAGGCTTGGAGACCCGACGCGCAGAGTGGGAGGAGTACCAAGCGGTGTAGCGGAAAGAGGAGAAGGAGAAGACCTGGCAGGGAAGCGCAGGTAATGGCAGAGCAGGAGGAGCTGAGAGAGCAGCCACTGGGATGGCTGCCGGCTGCCGGCTGGCGATACGGCGCACGCCGTTCAAAAGTGACGCAGCTTGGGGTGACATGAGTCCCCGCACTGACCGGAAAGCAGAGACTGGGAGGTCCAAGTTCACAATCCATTCAGCGACGACAACAGTGAGCACTGCTACCTGCTGTACTGCGATGACAGCGAAGGCGAACTCCGCAGCGGCGACGATGATGACGAGCTCCTTTTTCCGTCGCGCAGATACAGTGACGACAGCGAGCTGTATATCGTGCTGCGAGCTGCCGCCGCTGCACCGTGCCACCGAGCACGACGAGCTGCCGCCGCTGCCGCCGCTGCACCGTGCCACCGAGCACTGCGAGCTGCCACCGCTGCACCGCGCCCCCGAGCACGGCGAGCTGCCGCCGCTGCACCGCACCGCAGAGCTTCCGCCGCCGAGCTGCTGCGTCGAGGACGGCGAACTTCCTCCGCTGAGCTGCTGCGTAGAGTATGACGACCTGGCTCTGATGTCCTGTGGGCCGGGTGGCCTGATGACCCCATTGCAGTAGGGCAGCGGAGACAGAGAAAGCGCGCCATCCTTGCTGATGCCGGGCGGCGGAGGCAGAGAAAGTCGAGGTCGAGGACAGCGAGCTTCCTCCGCCGAGCTGCTGCGTCGAGGACGGCGAGCTTCCTCCGCCGAGCTGCTGCGTCGAGGACGGCGAGCTTCCTCCGCCGAGCTGCTGCATCGAGGACGGCGAGCTCCCTCTTCCTACGCCACCGCCGTCACGCGCCACAGAGGACAGCAAGCCTCCTCTTCCTCCACCGCAGTCGTCATGCGCCGCCAAGCACGGCAAGCTGCCGCCGCTGCACCGCACCGCAGAGGACGGCGAGCTGGCTATGATGTCCTGTGGGCCTGGTGGCCTGATGACCCCATTGCAGTAGGTCGGCGGAGGCAGAGAAAGCGCGCCATCCTTGCTGATGCCGGGCGGCAGGGGCAGAGAAAGTCGAGGACGACGAGCTTCCTCCGCCGAGCTGCTGCGTCGAGGACGACGAGCTTCCTCCGCCAAGCTGCTGCTGCGTCGAGGACGGCAAGCTTCCTCCGTCGAGCTTCTGCGTCAAGGACGGCGAGCTTCTTCTTCCGCCGCCGCCGTCATGCGCCGCCGAGGACAGCGAGCTTGCTCTGCCTCCACCGCCGCCGAGGACAGCAAGCTCCCTCTTCCTCCGCTGTCATGCGCCGCCGAGTACAGCGAGCTCCTTCATCCTCCACTGCCGCCACCAAGGGCAGTGAGCTCCCTCTCCCTCCGCCGCCGCCGCTGCTGGCAGGCACCGCCGAGGACAACAAGCCTCCTCTTCCTCCGCCGCCGCCGGAGCGGCTCGTGAGGACAACRCGCTTCCTCTGCCTTCGCCACCCGGCATCAGTGAGGACGGCGCGCTTCCTCTGCCTTCGCTGCTCTGCACCAGAGAGGACGGCCCACTTGCTCTGCCTCCGCCGCCCGGGGCCAGAGCCCTGGGCCAGAGCTTTGTATTTTGTAGTTCCTTTGTGTGTCACTTCGGTTACCATTATGCACCTCGGTCAGGTGACGTGGGCACTCCCTGAACCGAGTTGCTCATTAGTTTTATTATAAATAGTTTGGTTTCGTTGAGTTATGTGTCTTGCATCTGTTAATTTAACCTAGTATATGTCTGTGAATGTATGTCGTGATTCCCGGTACCTTCTATATGTGTTTTAGTTTGTTTTACTTAAAGTATATTTGTTTGTTTGATTTCCCTGGCTTTTTTGTTAATAAAAAACATCATTCTGGAAACCACCTAGACCTCTGCATTTATGCCTCGAACCCGAATGCATGACACAGTACTGTAATACATGGAACACTTACTTCCTGGTTTGTTTTGTTTTAAATATTGCTTATTACCTTATGCAGCAAAATAAACAATGTTATCATTGCGTAAATTATTAACATACTGATGTCTTTTAATGAAGGACTGCTTCTGAACAGCTGTRTTCATAGGTTTAAYCAACGATTTACARGACASTTACAACAGTWAAAGTGCTACATGTAAGCATTTGTGGATGAAGAGGTGTGTCTGTGTGCGCTCCTGAATTTCTCAGTTGGCTTTAACACAAACATAGACAGGTCTAAAGCACCCCTCCACGCGCCAAAAAAAAAAMCAATTAGCACCATGTCATGGTCAATATTTTCCATTGAGGTTTCTCAGCTTCCACTTATCCTAAGTTTGTCTTTGCTTTATYGACGGATTTCTTAAAACCCAAAACATTTATTTGGAAAAATTATTGTTTAAGTGTTAAAATGTCATGTTTGTGTGAAGGAGATGGACGCAGATTGCAGGGAATTACTTGAATTAGTTTTATTTTATTCTCTCACAACATAGGATATTTAGGTAAATCAACAAAAAATAACAGACTCAGTCTCTGAGCTCCTGGCAGGAGCTGCGAGCGGGCGCGTAGAATCACAAAGTTCACGAAATCCAGACGGAGCCGATAGTGTGAGAGAGCTGTGAACTTGACCTTGATCACCACGGCACTTTGTCTACCACCATGCGACGCGCGCTCCGCTCAGCAGCCAATGCTCATTCCTGATAGGAGAGACAAGAAACTTTGGTAACGCATGCACGCAAACATACACACACCTTCACGGTAAGACAAACGGTGAACAGAAAAAGGGCTATGGGGCCGGCTGGTTTAAGTAGAGAGACACACAAGGGGGGGGACAGGTGAACTTCATTACGTGCTAATGGTGAAATACATACACACGCAGACACACCAGGGGGAGACAAGGAGGTCAGTAATCCGGTGAGCCAGATCTTAACCCTTGGGGCTGCTATGGCACAGATGTTACATTAACTGTTGTTATCGTTTGTTTCTATGAACAATAATAATAATAACAACAACAATAATAATAATTATTATTATTATTATTAGCCCAAATCTTTGACTATTTAAAACAAAAATGTCTCCATTTTATGCCCATTGAAATAGTTGGTTCAAGTAAATGATTTTTAAATACCGAAAACAATTCCCCAACAATTAAAACACGCAATCTTGACTTAAAAATATTTATTCTTCCAAAACTAGTCAAAGTTAAAACAGTAATTTATATAAAACAGGTGAATACATGTTGTATTTTGCTTAAAAGGGTCAGTAAAATACCTGGATAACACCAGCTGCTTATCAGTCTTATGTCTTTGTTTCCTCCAAAGTATCGGACGTTTTRCAATTCTATGTTCAGAATATAGACCTGACCAAACATCATTCTAAAGCTGTTGCTTTAATAAACCTATTTACCATACAGTGTGTAAAATACAATTTGGGGAATTCTGGAATGTAAATAAGCTGCCTGTGCTAATGTTACCCATTGAACTTTGTTAGCGTTAACCACTGTCTGTCTTAATATCTCCATTAAATTAACCAAGAATTTACTTAATGYGCTTTTCATACAAATAAGTTAAGCGATATAACAGTAGTATATGACCATAAGTTCATCTCTGAAGCCAAACTATAACTTACCGGGTGTTGAAGACCCCCTACTCCTGAACTGATAAACACTTCAGGGTTTTTATTCAGCTTTCGTTAACTAAGTGCTCGCACTACCGTGCAAAGTCACGGCCTAAGTGGGGAAAATATAAACCTGGTTATGAGCGTTTAGCTTGCTAGCTCTTATAAATCTAGCCTCAGCTTATATCTCTCATGGACAGTATCACATTCACATCACAGAAATAACGTGCAGATTAACTCTTACCCAAAGAGGGAGGGGTTGGTCACGACGTCCAAAAGGCAGCTGCACGACATCCGCACTCCATTCACACAGCCTCGGCTATTTGAGGTGGCTCCTACTGTATTTTAGTATCATGATTGTAAATTTGTTTAATGTTCCACTTGTATTTCAGAAGGTTTTGCCAGCGGTGGTTCAGCGCAACAGGGGTGCTACTGGGATGTAAAAATTTAATTTAATAAAAGGTTTCTTTATTTATTTAAGAAAATTATGATGATCATAACATCCCACTGCATTTCATCTTTATAATAATGCAAAAGCACAAGTGCTGTTGAATGACATCGACATCTGCTGACGTAGCAGCACGCCCTGAAAATTTTTTACTTTTATAGTCATTTAGTTTAATTTATTTCATTTAATAAATCTGCTACAAATTTATAGAACACAAAGTATAAGATTCACAAGTACTTTGTGATACACAAATCCCTATACACATAGCTTTTCTAATTACACAGGATAAAATCTAAAGGCTCACTGTGTTAATGTTTACTTTGTTTAAATTCAATCCTAATAAGATTTCATTTAATTTAAATTCTAAATTTGTATTGTAATTTTAGTATTGTGATTATGAATTCATTTAATTACAATGTTTCACTTGATTTTATGTGCATCAACATGCAGCTCTAAACTAGCTGCAGCTCATTAATTCTAGAGTAAATGAACTAAGGCCTGTGGCCTCAGTCTAAATTTATATAGTGTCACTCAGCAGTAAAGCCAGCAAATGCACAAACCCAAATGCTGTCTCCAAGAGATGCCATTATTCTGGTTGAGTACCAACTGTAATAGCATGCTTATAAATTATGTTGAAAGTATTAAGTATTGGGGATAAAACAGAACACGAAACTCCACTTGAGAACATGCAGAATAGTCAACATTTAAATCTACAAACTTATAATGAACAGTCAAATAGGATCTAAACCAGGAGCAGCCACTCCCTGAATTCCTCCATTTTTAATTTTCTCTGAAGGAGAATACTATGATCAATGGTGTCAAAAGCTGCACTGAAGTCGAGTAACACAATCATAATAACGTAGCCCTGAACAGAGGCCAATAGGTCATTTGCTACTTTAACAAATGCTGTCTCTGTGCTGTGATGAGGCCTATGCTATTTCTATGTAGATATCAACATATCTGCTAGATACCTACTATCTTTTCGAGAATCTTAGAGATAAAGGGAAGGTTTAATATCGGCGTGTAATTGCTGACAGGGGTCGAGGTCAGATTTCTTAATTAGTGGTTTAATAACGGCTAGTTTAAAAGATTTTGGAATGTACCCACTGCTAGGGGAGAGTTAATTATTTTAAACAGGCGTTCCATTATTGATGACACTATCTGCTTGAAAAGATGTGTCGATATAGGATCTAATAGTGTGCTTTAAAGTTCTATATACTGGATTCTTCTCCATTGGTAAGGTAGGTTTTTTTTTAAAACAGGTTACTGTTTTTCAAACACGGTTGGTTCTTATTGTGTATCTAGTTTTTGGTAGTGTTGATTCAAAGTGTGATTGAAATAATTTATTTTTATTTAATTTTGCTACTGTATTAAATAAAAATCTAGAATAATTTTTGTTATTTTCTATAAGAGTGAGAACATACATCGATCTAGCAACACTAAGAGTTTTTTTATAGTACAGGATGCTCTCCTTCCATGCTATTTGAAATACTACAATTTAGTTTGATGCCAATTATGTTCTAATTTTCAAGCAGACCGTTTTAAAATTTGTGTGTGGTGTGTAGGGTTTTATACAATGTAGACATTTTAATATGGACAAAATGCCGAATGCATTCTCCACCATTAATATGTAGGGTTGAGTAGACCAAGCATGACCGCTGCATTCTTTACCTTCATTATGTGGTGTTTTAGCTCCGGGTCAGAGGTATAACAAATCTTTAACGATTCGGGTTAATTTAATTAACTGAATTAAAATTGATATCATACACTTTATACACTATCTGCCTACCGTATAGCACAATTGAGTGTATCTTAACAATCCTGTTTATCCCACAGCCAATGAGGATAATACAACATCTGGTATTTATCAATTATGAGCAAGGAAACGTAAGATGCGGGCAAATGTTTAGATTTAAAATACATGACCAAGACAACAGTTCTTTATAAAGAAACAATACTTTATTTGATTAATCTACATGAACATTCGCTACCTGGACACACACACATACCAACAGATTGGAAGTTTTCTAGTACTGCTTACTAGATCAAAGAAAGTCACAAGAGGAGAGTCTAATCCACAAGTTTAATCTTGAAATGAGCACCAATTTTTAGCAAGCTTTGTTTGTTTACTTGCGTTACATTTCGTCATCATCTTGTGGTTTGCCTTTAGTGAAGGGAATCACGGCGTTGCTGACTGGTTGGTGTGCAGAGGTTGAGATCACGTCTTTCAGGAAAGCCCTTTGGTGAGTTGTTAGTTGCCTGGTTACCGATGGCAGCGCTCTGGAAGTTCTTCTGAGGGTTTCTTCGTTGCAAGTCTCGTTGAGAAGGAGCGGATGACAAAAAATTTTGCCCTACTGGGACACTTTAAAGATTATTTAAAATAATGTCTCTGCTGTATGCCTTTTTGTTCATTGAAAGTCATGTGGAGAAATACAGGACATCCTGTGTCCAGGGATTAATGAGATGGTCAAAGTGTGACTTGGTGGTTCCCCCTCACCATGGTTTTTGAGTTTACCTCGAGGCATCTGGTCTTAGCATGGCTCCAGACACAGCAAAGTTCCTGTCCCATGCCTGGTTAAGTTTCCTGCAGCTTAGTTGTACAAGCTCTCCTTTATGTTCACGGATAAATTAAGGTTATCGGGATGACGCCATGCCGACTGGGAGAGGGGTTCTGGAATGTAATCGATTGTTTGCTCTCTTTGGGGACCTGTTCAGCCCCTACAGGTGAATATACCAGGGAACTGCAACACCTTCTACGCTACCGGTTAGCCGAGACTGGTGTACGTAGCTGTATCCAGGAGCACTAGCTTGATTTAAAGCTATATACTTGTTCTGTTTAATCTAGGTTTCTGTTAAACACAGAGTATCAAACTCGTAATCCGCCATAGTTTCATTAACAATGACTGCTTTAGATTTGAGAGATCTAATATTTATAACAGTCCTAGCTTCAGATCAGAGGTGCTGGCTGGCTGTATACACTGTTGGGTGTAACATGTTACAAAATAACGCGTTAGAGTACTCGGATTACTTTTTTGATGTAAGGAGTAATCTAACGCGTTCAAGTACTCAGGTACTTAGTTACTTTTTCAAAAATGTAATCCGTTATTGAGACAATTTATGTAATCCGTGAGCCAGACAGCAGTCATTGCCAATCTATTAGTGTGTGTGTGTGTGTGTGTGTGTGTGAGGAAGTCGTCCTACAATCCCCATCCCCGATAACCTGCCCCCCTCTGTTATTCCTGTTGTTACACCCCTATCTCAACTATGCGGTGTGACTATGCGAGGAAAGATGGCAACCTAATCACAGCAGCAAAACTTGCGGTCAATCATGATGAACTGTACTTACGACCGTGCGAAACCGCATAGGGTATTAGTAGTTAACAGATTATGGGCCAAACTTCGCTGAGTGATGATGGTAGAATAATTATAAAGGTCTTGACTAAAACAAGGAATGAAGAAGCAATGGAAAAGTACTCTAACTCGTTACTTTTATCAGAAAGTAATGGATTACTTTTTGAAGACAGTCATTTTGTAATGTAATTCACTCACTCACTCATCATCTATACCACTTAATCCTGTATTCAGGGTCACGGGGGCCTGGAGCCTATCCCAGGAGACTTAGGGCACATGGGTACACCCTAGACAAGGTGCCAATCCATCGCAGGGCACAGACACACACATATACACTCACTCATTCACAAACTACGGACAATTTGGAACACCAATTAGCCTATCTTACATGTCTTTGGACTGTGGGAGGAAACCGGAGTACCCGGAGGAAACCCACCATGTTCTCGGGGAGAACATGCACACAGAGCAAACTCCATGCACACAGAGACGGGGATCGAACCCGGACCCTGGCGGTGCAAGGCGACAGTGCTAACCACTACACCACCGTGCCGTAATTAGTTACTTTAAAAAGTAACGTCCCCCAACACTGGCTGTATATTCAGTGTGCTCAGAATTTTTGGTCTCTATATTAATTAAATTACTAAAATACTTTCTGTGTTATAAATTTTTGTTAAGGTTGGAGAACAGACAGTCTCAATCTGGTAAACCCTGAGTGATGACGAGTGCAACTAGCAGACAGTTGGTTTAGCCTGTTTGTTTGCTCCTGGGCCTGGGCTCTGGGTAGTCACGATTAACTAGGCCTCTTCTGAGACTGAGTTATACTAAAAGAAATCAGAGAAGCACCTTTCTTTTACTTTTTTTAGTGGAGGTACTTTGGAAGTTGTCTTCTGAAGTTGATGACAATTTCTGAGGACTTCCACAGCACCCCCTCCCCCATCTAATCATCAACAGTGCCGCAGTGGATAGGCTAAACAGCACCAGGTTATTAGGGGTGCGTATCCACTGCAGCACGATTGATGTTTAGTTGGGGGTGCTGTGGAGGTCTTCTTCTGAACTAGGATCAGATTTTAATATGTTTTTACACACACACACACACAC
>QMIH01002551.1:51373-63535 GCA_003987875.1 Clarias batrachus | reverse complement strand
GGGGAGGATGGATGAGAACAAAAACCAGCAAACCTGAGGTGCAGCCTAAAAATGACTGAAGTACATCACAACCAATGTCATGAGCACTATCTATCCATGATTAATTACACTTATCACTGAAAAACAACTGAGAATGCACTTTACTGATGGTCCAAGATTTTTTTTTAAATATATATATTTTTACATTATATATAATTCTTTTTTAAATATAAGACTTAATGAAGCAAGCAGAGTTAAAATGGTGCATCCTAAAATTTCTCTCAAATGCCTCCAAAAACGCCTTTAGTCCAGACATATGTCTCCAAATTTTTGGTCTGCATATTAGGACTTCTGGTTCGTGTTATAAATTTTCCCTGTGTGTGTGTGTGTGTGTGTGTGTGTGTGTGTGTGTGTGTTTGTGTGTGTGTGTGTGTCAAACATTTAACATTGGTTCTTCCTCTGATGGACTCATTCTTGATCCTATTCATCGTTGTCACTCGCAAAGAGAACCTCAACATCTTCATCTCTGCTACCTCCAGCTCTGTCTTCTGTCTTCTCTTTAGTTCCACTGTCTCTATGTATTCAATTTGTATATAACCCCTTTAATCTTTAATTGTGTAAGTCCCCCCCCCCCTCCCCTAGATATTTATTTTTATATTTATAAAATATCCTTCAGCTATACATGGTCTCCTGTTAATTATCTTAAAATCCTTCTAGGTCCAGTCCATTAAAAAAACTTTAAATTGATCTTGAACTAATACTTTTATTAAAAGATAAAAATGCATTACTACTTTTGCATTACTTTCAGTACAGCCCTCATACAAACCATGTAATCATGATAAAATCAGAATACATTTTTCTCCAACTTAATGTGATAACATTGCTAAGACCAGGATATTTACTATCATTGACAGGGGTGATCAACTGTTTAAAAATATGATTTTAAAAGACACTTTAATTTGATGTAAAAGAAACAAATTGTGCTTTCATTACATGTTTCCAGTACTTTTTTGGGGGGTTTATTTCAAAGAGGATACTTTTACTTAAATGACACATTGATTAAATCACTTATACAATGATATAACCATCGATTAAAATTCCTACCAAAATGATGCTAGATATCTGTATGTAAAAAATGCATTTAACAAAAAAAGTGCACTAAAATGACTGAAATGTAAGAATTAGTAGGAAAATTGGAAAAAAACAAATACTAAAAAAAAAAGCCTACAGGAGTCGCCTATGATGTGACTTGATACCCAAGATGAGCTGGAATGAGGTGTGACTACTGCTGGACTGGAATGAAAAATCTGTACACGCTCAAGCCCATAACGGATTAAAGATAATATTTTTTTTGAGAAAAACGTCAATGCTAGAATGATAGCATAGATAGAAGGCTGGCTATGATAGAAAGGTATCAGAACACCCAGTGCATCACAGGGTGCCGCGTATGGGGCTTAGCAGACAAAGAGTTCAAGGTTGTTGATCCGGCCTCCAAATTCCTCAGATCTCAATCTGTCTGAGCATCCATGGAATGTCAAACAAGTCCAGTCCATGGAGGCCCCACCCCACAACCCACAACCCACAGCACCCAAAGGATCCACCACTAATATCCCCACTGCCACCACACACCAAGAGTCCTGTGAAGTCATACCCCACAGGGACAGAGAAGAGGTGGCACAAGGAGAACTTACACAAAATTACGTTAAATATTTGCATTTTAATATTATAACTGATCAGTGTAAAATAACATTTAAAAATACTAGAAAAATCGATACAGTAAAAAGATACATGATTAGTTAATATTATTATTTATGATGTTTTATGTTTTGGAAACAACCCCCCTGTCCAGTTTTTCAAGCCTTTGGCTACTAATGTTTTTTTTTAAATATCAATAATAAAAAAAATAATAAAATAAACTGTACTTAAGAAACCGTCATCTTTCGGTAACTACCGCGGTATAAGAAGAAAAAGAGGCCTCACACCACTACAGATTAATTAAGTAATTTATTTATTATAAAAGAACACTCCATTTTGTTTTAATTCTACCAGCTGAACTTAATGTTATATTGTTACACACAGATGCTTCTCTGTTATTACAACTAATGTAGTGCGGTGCCATGTCTATATGTACGATAAATGCTGATAGAAAAAAAATAGAAAAGAGGACTGACAAGTGATTCCACATTCCTTCAGGTATCAATCTATGTTTTGTATAAACAAAAAAGACATTCAAGTACACAATAGCCTCAGTTCATTTCTGGTAGACAGATTAGAGAGTATCTAGTACTGTATAGTCACGAGTCCACTCATTATTAACAAATGGAAAAGGTAAGAATTGAATTCATATTTAGAACTTTAAATATTTATTCATTTGAAAATTTTCGTACACGATTTGGTACAGATGACATGAATTTCCTTCTTAGAAATTGTCTCAAAATGCTGTTAATATAATATTTTTATTTTATACATTTTATTTCGCATAAGAAATAAACAAAGTGTTTAGGTGCATTTATTACATTAACTCTGTGTTTTCCCCTCTGTTAGGATACATCAGACTTCATGAAATGGTGGTTGTCACAGAATTGTAAGTTTAACAATTTTTGATTAAATTGCATGTTATTGAAACTTACTAATGTATTATATATGAATATATTTTGGCATTTACCAGCAGTGGCTCATTATTGCTAGCTTTCTGGATGCTAGCTCAGATATTTATTCACTGAGATAATTGCTTAATGTTATATCAGATATATCATTCTAAATATTCATATAGGACACTCAGAAAATATGATTTTTAGAACATTTTAAAGATATTAAAGTAATACAGAAAATGCTCAAATCTGCACAGAACGTTGAACAGATATTCTACTTTTTACTTTGACTTATTTTGGTAAATTATTATTCTCGGACACACACAGGGCTGTCACAGTTTGAGCACACAAAACTTTCACATTTTGAGCAAAAAACATATATTTTTCAATTACATCCACAAAATATTCTGTATCAGATTGCAATATTTTCTTGTTTCATTTAAAAGCAATTCATTTTCTTAAAATCTCATTTTGTTGTAAAACTGTTCAAAAAACTTATTTGCACATTATTCTGATTCTAAGATCTTAGATCTTCTGATCTTTTACATTACAATTGTTGCCTGCAGTACATATTTTCTATCCCAGATTTTTTGATGGGTTGAAGAGATGTGTAGAGTTTGCTCAGCTTTAATTAGCTGTGTGATCAAACTAAATGATCACATACCTCTTAGACTTAAGTCAATAACTCCGAATATAACACATAGTCTTGAATTATATGACTTCTTGATTTTCAGCCTGCAAGGGACCTTCTGGTACAGAAGATAAGTAAGTGTCAAAAAGTCAAGTGTGTATGTATGATTGGACTATGAATATGTATATCAAATTCGTTTATTCCTTTATCTTTTTTGAGTTATGCAATGAGAACCCTTAAATTATTTGAAAGTTTGACTTATTAAGTCTAATCACTATTTTACTTTTATGCATGTCATCTTTTGATTCTACCTCCAGAGAACTTACTCAAAAAGCTGAAAAACTAAGGAAAGCGATTAATGTGTATGATTATCTCCTGTCTGAGCATGAAGCAATTCTGCAGGATCACATAACAGACCTAGAGGAAGTGGCCAATGGTGTTGACAAGGTCCACAAGGGGGTGAGGATAGCAGGCATTACTGGGGGAGTTGCAGGTGCAGCAGGAGTTGCAGCCGCTGTTGGAGGTATATTACTCGCCCCAGTGACCTTGGGGGCTTCGTTGGCAGTGAGTGCAGTTGGAGTCGGAGTCGCAGCAGCCGGAGGGGTCACTGGAGCCTCAGCTGCCATCACCAACAAAGTCCACAGCAACATGGACAGGAAGAAGGTGGAAACAATCCTGAAAGATCACTCTACAATGATGGTGAAAATTGAGGAGTCTGTAAAGGTGATTTGCACTAATATAGAGTTCCTGAAAAAATACGACCTGTCCACATTGAGGGTGGTGAACCGGGAAGCAGTGAAGATGGCTAAAATGGCTCAAAATGTTGGAAACAGTGTAGAAGTGATTGGAGAACTCAGCAAGTCATCAGGTCTGGTTCAAGGCTTTTCAATGGGCTTAGACATGTACTTCAACAAAGAAGATTCTGAGAAACTGAAGAAAGGCTCAGAAGCCAAATTTGCCAAGCAAATCCGCAAAGTGGCAAAGCAGATGCAGACCACCCTTGATGGGCTGATGAAGTTTAAACATAAACTGGAATCTCAAATGATGTAATATTTTTACACATATAGTGGATATTGTTCTTAAAGTGGGATGTTTTTGAAAGTCATAGAGCAATGTAACTTACTGTAAATCTGAAGTGCATTTCTTCTAAATGAACTTCAGTAGGGGTATGGTGTAGACAAGAGTTTGTGTTGTGAATTTTGGGATTTGCAGACATGTAGAACATGATTTTTGTGTATCGTATTTTGTTGGTGTGTGGTGTAAATGAAGTCTGAATTGCATTGCAGATATGGTACTGATAATCTATAGAGAAAAAATCTATAGATCCCATTAATAAATAGATGTAAAAATTTAATTAACTGAATTTATTTTATTTTATTTTTTGCCCTGCCTGAGTCCTGGTATGGATAATCATTAACTTCTGAATTACACCACTTGAGTAACTATAGTAATTAAGTTTTGTTTATTATGCACATTTACATAGCTCACTTGGTTAGTTACCTTCATACAGTATATATGAAAGGGGCCAGAGCTGCCACAGTGGCACAAGGGAAATATAATAAATCAGGGTATTAGTACACAGTTAAATTTGTTTCCTTTTATGTCAGAGTTTGTTAGCTGGGGTCAGAGCGCAGGATCATCAGGGCCCTTGATGATCTTGATGATCAGTGAACCAGAATTTTAGCTAGCCTCACTACCACGGCTGCATTGCTCTAAATCTAGCGTAACCCCAAATAAATTTCGTATAAAAAAAGTGATATGTTTGCTCCAATATTGAACCCAACTCTGCAATCCTCTTTGAAAATCCCCTGTGTTGCAGTTGATGGTCTCCCACTACATGGTTTGTCTTCATTGGTGGTTTCCCCATCTTGAAAGATTTTCATCCATTTGTGCACATTGCTTTTGTCAGTGGTGTTATCTCCATAAACATTCTGTAGTGAAGAGGAAGCCTAAACTGCTACAAAGGGTATTTCCAGAGTGTTTCAGAGGTGGGTTCAATAATGTTGCACCAATAATGCACAAAATTTGAATATCTGCAGTATGTCAGATAATAAAAAAACGTTATGCTCACTTTGCATTGCTTTCAGTACAGCCTTCATACAATCCATTTAGGCAAGATAAAATCAGGAATATATTTCTTTCATGAATTCATCATTAAATGTTTATATGAAATCTTTTATATGAAATCTAGTCATAGAGTTAATGTTTTTAAAGTGACTTACTTAATGTGATAACATTGTGTTGCTATGGGCAGGTTATTTACTAGCATTAACTGGGGTGATCAGAGTATTCGAAAAATAAACATAACTGTTTAAAAGTATGATTTTGACATTATAATTTAATGTAACCATTGCATAATTGCAAAGAAATAGTTGACATGCATATAGTGTACCACACTGGATGTGCCTTTATTACAGGCCTACTGTTATGTTTTGAGCATATTCACATGAAAATACTTTTGCTTTCAGTGGAGTGATACAATGTGTGTGTATTTAAAATGACTTCAACCACCTATAAGGTCAACTTCCAAAAGCAAGTAGATCATCTTCTGTAAGCATGAACTGCTGAGTAACAACAACCAAGAAAAGGGAGAAACAATGCAAGCACCTAACTCTAATCCCAATAGCCAGTGATTAAAATTCCTAAAGATGCACTTACCAAAAAGAAAAAGTGCACTGAAATGATTTCTTGATTTTTTGACAATAAAAGTTCTCTCATTAATATAAGAATTGGAGGTGAAAATAAGTTTATTTCTCCAAACATAATTTTCAACGTGTATTGTGGACAATTAAGGGGGAGAAACCCACCTCAAAACAAAAATACTCAAAAATGACTACAGGAGTCACATGCAATGTGCCTTGATAACCAGGATGAGCTGATTGAACAGGGGGGGATGAGATGTGACTCCTGCTGAACAGGAATAAAAAACCTGCTCACACACAAGCCCATTATGGATAATTAATATGGTCCCCGTCCCCTGGTTATGCTGGCTTTGGCAGGCGCTACTTATGCTATTTTTGTCTGGCCAAGCACGGAGCTGTCTTGCGGTTGTATGTGGTTGAATTGTGCCATCGCCACAATATAACCTTGGATTGTGAGCATCATTCATTCCAGAAACATGCTCATATATCAAAACACTCATATATCAAAATGAATTTCACCCATAAGAAATAATGAAAACTCAGATTATTCATTCTACAACCTCCAAAAAATAATAAATAAACATCATTAATTCAAAATATAAAGTAAACATAAAACAAATGAACCTTTGAAAAAAGTAAAAATAAGTGTTTCCATTTGTGCGTGTTTTTGTGCTCGCACGCACTATGTGAGCATGTGTGTGAAGCAAAAGTAAGAGCAGAGGAGAAATGGCTCCCTCCTCCCTCCCTCATCTCGTCTTACACACTAACCCTTCCTCTACTCTTGTTTGAGAAGAGGGAGAAGGACTACTGTGTGGTATGACTTAAAAATAAAACAAATTAACCTGCACTTTACCTTTACTCTACCTCGCAACAGAGCAGTGTTTCCGTTAGAGATAGTGTGTGTGTGGAATTAGCCCCTTCCCTCGCCTTGTCTTACACAGTAAAACTCCTCCTCCCTCCCTCCACCTCTCTTTTTAAGTTTCACAACAAACACACACAGAACGGAAACACTGTTTTAATGGGAAAAAAAGAAATCTCTCCAATGACACTGGCATGAGCGCAGACTGACGGAATCACTGCTGTAAAGTAAAAAAAAAAAAAAAAAATGAACCAGCACCTTACCTTTGAAAAGAATCGCGACAGACCAGGGTTTCTGTGTAGAGCATAGTGTGTGTGTGTCTGTGTGAATCTCGTAAAGGCGAGAGATTGTGTGTGTGTGGTGGTGTGTGTGTGTCGGTGTCAAAAAACTCAGCACTCGTAAACCAAGACATGCTCATCCAAGTCTTGCGGAACACTCGTAAACCGAGTTACTCGCAATCCGAGGTTCCACTGTATATACATAAATTTATTATTACTCATCTTATATCTTTATATCATAATATGGCTTTTTTATATTATTCACTGCTTTTCCTCCAATGGCCTGTATCCATTTTATTCATGCAGCCAATTAAACTGTACTTTGCATTAACCATTAATGTGTTGTGGTTATTGTGTGGTTAAATAATGAGTGCTTCTCAGCTACAACAGCCCATTCATACTTTGCGTCCTTTCCCCTTATCCTACTACGCTTCACCATGGCATCTCTCCTCAAGTTTGTATATTTCTTATCTGAGCTGTCGAGGCTAAACTTTTTCTTCATGCAGTGTAAATGTTTGATCTTGCGTGTGTGAAAGCATCTCACTTTTCTCGGGTCCTTTATGTCTCAGCAGTCTCAGTTCATCTCATAGGATTTATATGTCTTTTTTTTAGCAGCAAACCTTATGGGTTCTTAAAGGTTATATTTAGTACTTAGTTACTTAGGTGAATATATTTGTTATATACATGTAACATACGAGTAACATGATTAAATATTGTCATATAAGTGATTAAATATGTTTTGTCTAAAAACATTCTTACAACAGCACTGTTGATATTAGTAGCACTAGTAAAATGTAAAAGCTATGCCAGTAGAGAGAGCTCCAGGCTGTCTATGCAATGCCAACGCCATGTTCCTCACCCTTTCTTTTTGCCAACGGCCTAATTTTCTGTCAGTACCCTAACCTGCCATGGTATGGGCTTAAGGTCTGTTGTGGTTATAAGATGTTTGCAGCAGATTTTAATTCCTGGAATTGTGAGGTGGATCACAATCTAATGTACCCCAGACCTGGAGATGTACAATTGTTATGAGATAATCAACCTTATTTGCTTCATCTCCTAATAAACATAATCTATTTTCTTACTGAATATTTAAGTGAAATTTAAAAATTGATAGGAGACATTAAATAAGAGCAACTTCAGAAAATGTTTCCATTTTTAGGGCCCAAGCACTGTAGGATGAGCAGGACCCTCTTGTCCTGAGTGTCGCGTGGCCCGGGGCCTTCAGGGGTCCCCACACAAGATTTTGCTGCATAGCTCATACACACTTCCACATATACACACGAAACACTGTACACATTTAGAGCTCATTGAGCCGAACAACTTTGCCACTGCATTTCCTGGGTACAACTCAACAGGATGTTGGTTATTTTGGGTCGTTTGCCAAAACGCACCCAATGGATTTTAATATACTCCTCCTAGGGAATTTATATTATCGCCACCAAACCGGGCAGATATGATCTAAAGACATTGAAGATGCAAAATTGCAGAGGGATTTTTGATATCTCAAACAGGTCAGCCGTAATAATGCCTTAAACTTACGCTGAAAAAAACTTTCTTTGTGACCTTATATCGAGTGACACATTCAGTGACATCATAGTGTGATGCTTTTTTTCCCCAGCAACTGCGGCCTACTCTACACACATACACATCACAAATGTTAACACTCACACACACACATACACCGCTCTCTCTCTCACACACAAATACATTCATATCACACATAAACACTCACATCACACACACACAAGCCTGCATGCATAAACACACTCATACATCACACACACACATACAAATACATTCATATCACACATAAACACTCACATCGCGCACACACAAGCCTGCACGCATTACTACCTCAATATTTGTACAGAAGTTTTTTAAGTTGTAAAATATTATATTTCAGATTTTCTATTTTCTGTGTGTATGTGTCTGAGTGTTAACATTTGTGATGTGAGTGTATATATGTGTGATGTACGAGTGTGTTTCAAATTCAAATTTTATTTGTCACACACACAGTCATAACCAATACGATATGCAGTGAAATGCTTATACGACCGCCCCGTGAACAAAATTTTTAAACTGGAATCTTGTTTTATAGTTTAACTCCTATATTTCCATTTGTAAAAAAAAAAAAAAAGTAAGGTCACGGGGCAGTCGTATAAGCATTTCACTGCATATCGTACTGTGTAAGACTGTGTATGTGACAAATAACATTTGAATTTGAATTTGAAACACACTCATACATCACACATATATACACTCACATCACAAATGTTAACACTCAGACACACTCACACACACACACACACACACACAGTTGACATGACAAATATTTAGGGCCCAAGCTGACAGCTGACATCAGCCCTATTATGTCATATTGTGTGAAGTTTGCAAGTTCTGCGGTTCAACCGGGCGGCAATAACTTTTTGTAGGTCTTAACATGCTCAAATAACACACAGGTTGTGCGGTGCCCCCGGGGTGGCAATGACACCAGGTACTTGGGCCCGTCATTGTTGTTTGCAACTATATTTTTTCATTGTTTCTAGGTGTTGCCGACTGTCAGGAATGACCGCTAGAGGGCGCCTTGCGCCCAGAGACTAGATTTAGACTTGGACCCCAATTCCAAGAATGTACCTCATCCAGGTAATGACTGCACTCACCTGAGCAGAGTTTGTTGATCATTTCAATTATAAATAGCCATGTCTTGGGTCTAGAAGTTTGCTTTTCAATTAAAGTCATAACACCTGCATATATGCCTTGCCTGCTATTATCCTACAAAGGTGACAACAATTCAGCAGTCTTGGGATGGAGATTTTTAAGTGTTTGAATCCCTATTTGTTATACCAAAGAACTATTTCACGGGTTGGGAAATGACTCCCAACCTGTGAAATAGTTGGGAATTAGTTAAAATTATAAATCTCTGTAATAATGACTGTGCAAAATATAGGTATTAATCAAACAATCAATACATACCCAAGATGCTCCTACAAAGCAAGAAGTACACAAATATTGCTGATTTTTTTACTGTACCAAATGCTAAACATGCTACTCTCTGTGCTGCAATTGATTGCTTTCCGAATACAGGTCACATGACATAAGGCCTTACTTCCACTTTTCTTGCACGGGCCCAACCTAATTATGTACAACAGTAACAAAACAATGACAGTAGTCTAATACAATTTTCATAAATGTTTTGATACAGATGACCATAATTTTCTTTTTGTAAATTGACTCCAAGTGCCTTTAATATAATGCACAGATTTTATTTCGAAAAAACGAAGGAGGCAGATCATATTCTGTAAACAAATGCTAAATAACAATAACCAGGAAAAGAGTGAAACGGTACAAGCAACTAACTGATTATTTGGCATTAAAAGTTCTTCCTCATTTGTATAAGGATTGGTGGTTAAATTACGTTTGTTTCTTGTAACTTTTGCATAAAGCATTAATTTAAAGTAAGAAATGTTCATGAAGATCCAAAAATAATCATCAGCTTATGTGGGGGAAAATTAAGGGGGAGAAACCCCTCTAAAACAAAAATACTCAAAAATGACAACAGGAATCACATGCGGAACAGGGGGATTGAGGTGTGACTCCTTGTGGACTGGAATGAAAAACCTGATCACACACAGCTGATCATACACTGATCAACTACCAATGACTAACTACTACTAATGACCAGGTGAATTAAATAACATTGATTATCAAGTATATATTATTATTATTATTATTATTATTATTATTATTATAAAACTAATATATTGGCACGAAAGGCTTGTGAATTGCTGGCCAAGACAGAAAAGCATAAGAACACCCAGTGCTTCATAGCCTGCTATGTAGTGTTCAAGGTTGTTGATTAGGAATCCAAATTCATCATATCTAAATCCATGGAATGCACCAGACAAACTCTGATCCTGAGGCCCCACACCTCAACCCACAGCACAAACTGCTAACATCCCAGGTACCAAACACCACAGCACACCCCCAGTGGTCTTGTGGAATCATGAACAGCAACTTGACAGCACAAAGGGGGCTCACATAATTTTGGTTTTAATGTTTTGAGTGTTAATGTTATGGCTGTATATCGGTGTAATGTTTGAAAAGTTAAACATAGTAGCCATATCAGGGAAATAAAAATAAATAATATAAATAAAAATATGATAACATTAATAAATGTTAATATTTATGATGCATTATAAATAACCCACACTGGGCATTTTTTTCATGCCTTGGGTTGCATAATTTAATTACGTTATTTGGTATTTATTTTTTTAAATTATTTTGAAAAAAAATTGGGGGGGAAAATACTGTGCTATGAAAAGAAAAATATGCGTCTAACCACTTAATTTTTACATTAATATATTAGAACAGAACACGCCATTTTGTTTTATTAACAGATTAACTTACTGTCATATTATTACATACAGATGCTTCTGATATTGCAACTAGTGCAGTGCAGTGTCATTTTCTATATGTATAATAAATGCTGATTAAAAAAAAGAGGACTGGCGAGTGATTCCACATTCCATCAAGTATGATTTTTTTTTTTTTTTTGTATTGAAAAAGCATTCAAGTAGCATAACAGCCTTAATTCATAACTGGGAATCAGATTAGACAGGAGTCTCGGATCCATCATCATTACTAATAATGGCACAGGTAAGAATGAAATTTAGATTTAGATTTTTACAATAAAATGTGCAATTGAGTTTTGTGCAAAAAAACTTTTGTTTTTATTTGTGGTATCTGAATTAAGCACTACATTTGTACAAATTATAAATTTGTACATATTACTGTAAATTGCACTAACACAAAGTGTAAAAAAAAAAGAAGGTGAATTGATTTTACAAACAACACATCAGTAATATTGTTTATTTATTTGTGATTTGGTTGTATTTTTGATTTATTTGTGATTTATCGTTTTCTTTCATGGGACAAATATGCATATTATTATTATAAACGCAGACAATATTGATTCTATAAAAGTTTAAAAGAAACTTCTACAAGCTTAAAAGTTTATGCTCAATTTAATGTGCTATAAAGTAGAATCAAGTGCAAATAGAGACATTTTGCCAATGTGTGAATCATAATATTGCGGTTGATTGACTGACTGATTAAACAACTGTTGGATTATTATTATTTAAAAAATAATAATTCTGAATCTCTCCATAGCCTCCTGTTCCTA
>QMIH01002550.1:0-54928 GCA_003987875.1 Clarias batrachus | reverse complement strand
AAAAAAAAATATATATATATATATATATATATATATATATATATATAGAGAGAGAGAGAGAGAGAGAGAGAGAGAGAGAGAGCTGATCAAAACAAATTATAGTGGATTGTTTGATTAAAATAGTGGGAGAGTTATAGAAAGGACTATCCTTCATCATTAATCATGCTTACTAGGAATTTACAAATAAGTTGACACTAAAAGGTCTAAAAGTGCCCGAACTATCATCTGGAGATCGCCAGTTCGATTCCCGGGTGATGCTGTAACCTCTCGCAGATGGAGGTCTAGATTGGCCGAGCTCTCTCAGAGGGGAGGGATATGAGAGGTACTTGGTGCTCCCACATTAATCACGGCTCTACAGCCAATCAGGGGCGTCTGTGAGCTCGCTCAAGCAGAAGGAGCGGATAGCGCTGTCCTCCGAGTGTGTTAGTCCGGTATGTTTTTTGACCAGTTCAAAAAGATGCGGTCGTGGTTCGGAGGAAACACCTGATAGTCTTCGTCCCTGGGAGTGGGAGCCCCCTAATGACGGGAAGGAATTGGACACGACTAAATTAGGGAGAAAATCGGGGAAAAACTCCCAAAAAAATAAAAAAGGTGATTGTTAAGCCACATTCACACTGCTGGCCGACATAGCCCAAATCTTTTTTTTATTTATTTATTTTTTATGTGACTCACTCTCAGATCATCAGGTTCATGTGACATTTACGTCAATACAACATGACAAAGATGTAATATGACAGTGAAGGAGGACGTTTCGAGAGAGTGAGGTATCGATTCACCAACCGTTCAAGTCATTAAAAGCCTGTTTGATATTATAGATCCCATAGCAACAGTTTTGCTGGAGTTGTATCCACCACCAACTATTCTAGTCCTTTTAGAAGCTTCCAGAACCTCTTTTTTTATCCATCCAAATTTAGGGTATTTTGATCCATCCAAATTTGTGGAGGGTGGAGGGATACTACCCACCCAGGAGATAGAGTATTCTGTATCTGTGGCAGCTAGTTAAGGGGTCAGGTTGCCAGCTACACATACAATTTTCATTCTCACACTATAGGCAAGTTGAGGACACATGTTGAGTACCCGGAGGAAACCCTTCAAGCACAGGGAAAACTTGCAAACCCCATGAACACAGTCCTGAGGTTGAAATCAAACACCTGGCCCTGGAGGTGCAAGGCGACGGGGCTAACAACCAAACCACTATTCCACCAGGACCTCTTATACGGCCAACAAAAGTCTTAGTTCTAAGCATCATTGTGAAAATTTGATTAAACCACTCAATCTTTGTCCAGTGTAGTGAGCTGCCTATAACATCAATTGCATTTACTGGGTCATGCTTTTGGGTTTCACCATGTGACTGCTCAAGAGATTTCCCTCGATGAAACCATTGACCAAGTAAAAGCAACTGATGGCCATCAGATTCAGTTTAATCAGAAGTGCAAAATCCCCACAAGGGAAGGAGGGACAAAGCCCTTCTCATCTTCATCCATTTGACACGGCGCCACCTCCCCAGCTAATGCTGTGCAATGATCCTGTGATGATCCTTTACACACTGTCGCCTTGCACCGCCAGGGTCCGGGTTCGATCCCTGGCCAGGCTCGATTCCCGTCTCTGTGTGCATGGAGTTTGCATCTTCTCCCTTGCTGTTTTACCATACATAAGAGATTCTTTTAGCTCTATTTTGCACTAACAGGTTTTGCTATCAGACAAGTAACAGCCCAGAATCTATGATAAAGACCTAAAACACTAACAGTAAGTTAGATCAACAAAAGAGAGTTTAAACATAGGAAATACCACAGTTTCAGATTTTAACAGAATTAAACTACTGACATAATGGAGCTTCCCCTGAATGCAACCAAAAATGATAGGAAATGACTTCAGTAATAATTTATTAGATTTTTCAAAATTGCCCATAGTGTGTGTGTGTGTGTCACATGTCCTATTCACATTTTACTCTACAGAGTGTTTCCTATATCTGGCCGAGGAATCCCGGGTTTACATCTACATTTACATCTAGGCATTTGGCAGACTTTTTCCAGAGCGACTTACATTTTTATCTCATTAGCAGTTGGGGTTAAGGGCCTTGCTCAAGGGCCCAACAGGGACAACTTGGTGGTAGTGGGACTTGAACCTGGGACCTTTCGAACCGTAGTCTAATGCCTTAACCACTGAGCTACCCCTGGCCTTACCGCTCCATGCATGCAGGCTGATAGTGCGTCACTATTCAGCATGGTTATACACATTACGGCTGATAAGAGAAATAGACTGTCTTTTAAAAATGCAGAAAATCTCGTATTAATGAAGAAATGCCTACCCTCGCTCTTCGCTAATGAGTAGCCATGACGGGCTTGCCAAATTCAAAATGGCTGATGTGTGTATTCATTTATGCCCATACGAACATAAATAATTCTTTTGATTGTGAAGCTGCTTTGCGACAATGGCGATTGTTAAAAGCGCTATACGAATAAAACTGAATTGAATTGAATTGAATTGAAATGAAAATGTCCCGTGCATAGTTTGGATTTGATTTGTTCCGTGTGTCTTGTTTCAAGTTAGATCGAGTGACTATAGTACAACTGTTGCATTTTTGACCAGCACTTCAACTCTCGATGCTACATAGTTAATGAATGGACATTGTTCGCTCTTTAGTCAAGCTTTGATATTTGTAATCTGCTATTTTTTAAATACTTTTTATTCACCATTTTCCCTACAATGATAGTATGTACAATGGTCTAATATTTTCACAACCAACCTGTTTTTTTGTGATAAATATTAAGACTCAACTTACATACTGTATATAAGTGTTTGTTTTACTTACTTTTCCCGCTGTAATTTAATAACCATGGCTTCTTAATGAAAGGTGATACTGCATGCAAACATTAAAAATGAAGAAAGATATTTGGAAACTAAACGGGTCAACAATTATCTTTTAGATCAGGGGTCTCAAACTCAGTTCCTGGAGGGCCGCAGCCCCACAGAGTTTTGTTCCAACCAGAATTAAAAACACCTGAAGTCATTAAGGCTTATTTGAAAACTACATCGTATGTATGTTGGAGCAGGGTTGGAACAAAAACCTCTGTTTTAGATGATCAAAATGTTCTGACCGGGTAAAAGGAACCAGAATTTCCATTCCTACTGAAGTGCCTCTTACTAAAGTCTAGATGGAGTTAAAGTAATTTCCCCAGATATTGGAGATGTTCTGGCCACAGAAGCTTGAAAGTCTCTAGAGAAATAAAAGCGTCCTTGACTGTTGAAATAAATACTCGTGAGACGGGTTCTCTACAGAAATGAATCGCCCTTTGTATGGCTTTGGCTTAAATGAAAACTTTGGCAGTAACACAAAACTCTGCCAGTAACAGATATGAAAGGGATGAAAACTAAGTAAGATAAATCATAAATAAACAGTACTTTCTGGCAATCGAAAAGAACAGAAATAAAAAAACAAACAGACTTGGGTATGAATCGAAACATTTTTGAAACATTTACAGCTTACAATGCAACCTGTCAAGGTGTGGCAGCAAGTGGTACAGTCAGGTGCAAAAGTAAATGCCCCCTCTTTGAGTTCTATGTTGTTGTTTTTTTTTTTGTTTAAAAACATAATAAAAACCATCTGATCATTGCAAATCTTAGTATTAGGCAAACTCAAACTGAAAAGAACATCAATATACAGTATGGGTTTTTCATCATGCCATTGTTTATTTAACAAAAACGAAGCCAAAAAGGAAAAAATATATATGTTGGCAATACTAAGTGTTCCCCCCATGATTCCATAGCTTGTAGATGCACTTTTTTTTTCCTGCAATAACTTCTAGCTCTAGATGGATTTTAAGTAATTTCCCCAGATATTGGAGATGTTCCCGGGCTACAGGAGCTCTAAGAGAAAAAAATAAATACTCGTGAGACTGGTTCTCAAAAGAATCGAATCCCCCTTTGGTTTACTGCGAAATAGCCAGTAACACAAAACTTTGCCAGTAACAGATATGAAAGGTATGAGAAAAAAAAAAGTTAGATAAATAAACTTCCAGACAATACTTAATAAAGCAGGTGGAAAGCAAGCCAAAGAAAAATGCAGATAATAATTTCTTAGCCTAGTCTCAGCCTTTCATATACTGTAGATTCTAGTCTGCCTGGTTATTCATTACTGTGTTCATACATGTGTATGGCACAAAGCACACTTTTTCCTTTTTTTTTCACTGAGCTTTCTGCATTGGCATTGTCCTGGTGCATGACCAAATTTCAACCAAGCTTTAGCTGTCACACACCTGGCTGTAACGTAACCTCTTAAATTCTGTGGGAGCAGGAAGTGGGGGCACTTAGTATTGCACATGTATCTGCGACACAAAAAGGGCTGATTTTAACATGATACTTAACAAGGCATATTGGCAAAGACTGGTTGTACTACCTGCTACCCCAGAATTTAACATTTTTGTAAGAATAGCACCAACGTTTCCACCGGGAGCGCTCTCTGAAAATACGGTTTTACGTCAACGTCCATGCAGGTTTACACCAACAGTGTTTCAGAGACGTGTCTCAGAAGCAGCTTCCGGGCTACATGCATAACTATGAAGAGCCCTTATACCACTGCAAACCAATCTACTACAATCTACAGTACTCTGGAAACCGCGTCGCACCCAGAACGTGGAATGAAGAAATGTTAAGTGTTACAGCCGTCCACTCTATTGTGGATCGTTCACATGTATTCATATCTAATCAGCAAGAAAAAAGCATGTGCCCACAGTACAAGGCATACAGTCCTTCAGATACGGGCCAGCTGCTGTGAATAATGTTCATATCAACCATCAGAGTGGGTGGAAAATGTGATCTCAGTGATTTGGGTTGCAACATACAATATGTAGCTGTTCACGAACTTCCTGGTTTGAGTATTCATATACTGTATCAATTGATCTACTGATTTTTTTTTTTGTTTGTCTAGAGTTTATTCAGATTGGTGTGGAAATGGAAAAAAACCAAACAAAAAAAACAATGGAAATGCCTAACGATAATCCTTTTCCAGTTCTCATCTGGCAAGTTTTGGTGATCCAGTGCACACTATCGCCTTGCTGATCTGGACAGACAGGATTGGCGCGGAATGCGATCTTTCAGTGTGAAATTTCGTTGTTTTGTTGCTCATTGTTAATCATTTTGTTGACGCTGTCAGTTGTTAATTTTTAAATAGTGCAAGACCAAACAGGGATTTCCATGTCGGACAATAAAGCTCAGATGAAATGAATTTCTTCCAATTTCAATATTTTACTCTTTATATAAAATCTAAAGAGTCTGAGTTTGTTAAACAATCAGAGGCTGGGGCCTCCGAGTGGCGCAGTGGTTAAAAGTGCTCGCCCTATCATCCGGAGATCGCTAGTTCGAATCCCGGGTGGTGCTGTAACCTCTCGCAGCCGGAGGTCTAGAGAGAGCTGATTGGCCGAGCTCGCGCAACGGAGGGAGCGGCGAGGGGTTACGCCGCCCCCAACGGTGCGCGAGCGAGCAGTTCGAAAAAGATGCGGTCGGCTGGCGTCACGTGGTTCGGAGGAAACACGTGATAGTCTTCGGCCCTCCCGGCTGAGTGGTAGTAGTAGCCTTAATGTGGGAGCCCCCTAGTGATGGGGAGGAATTGAACACGACTAAATTAGGGAGAAAATCGGGGAAAAATCCAAAAAAAAAAAAAACAATCAGAGGCTGTGCTTCTTTACTGTGTGGATTGCATGGACTGCTGCTGAATCCCCCTTAAGGGAGCAACTAAAAGCAGAAGAGAACGCGCACTGAAACTTTGGTCCACTAGAGGGCGCTTGAACGCATCCAAGCACTTTAAGCAAATTACATTACAAATTCAAGTCACATACTCAAGCATACATAGTACGATAGGCAGTGAAATGCTTATACGACTGTTCATGACCTAAAAAACGTAGGTAGGGTAACGTGGAAAGACAGAAAGATAAAAGGATTTTATTGCAAGGAGAAATTGATCTTCTAAGGATTATTTCGGGCCCAAGCACTATGACATCTGCCCTATGGCATGCTAGCATGTGAGAGCCCTCAGTGGGGTTGGAACATGCTCAAAAAGTCATGAAAACTGGCAGACAGGTTGGAATCTACTGCCATTTTGATTCCTGAGAGACTCACAACGAGATTTTGATGCATAACTCATACGCACTTCAACGTACTTTCAACCTTCCTGGTTGCTTTTTATTTTGTTCATGATCCTGGTGTGGCATTTAGTAGGTTGTTGAGAGGGTAGATTTGTTTTTGTGACAGATTGTCCTCTTTTTGTTTTGTTTATACATTATTCTTTCAAGAAATATTATGCATTAAAATTGTTTTTATTATACTACTATTATGCTCCACCCATGGGCAGATCCTGGCTCCCAAGTGCAGTCAACTTGCTGCTCCTCAAGCTGCTTCAGTGCTTCGCCAGATATATTATTATGCCTCATGGTATGACGTAATAAAAAGTGATGATGACACTGTCTACTGTTTAACTCTATGACTTAAGGCTCTGAGTTACTGATCGGAAGATTAGCAGGTCGAGTCCCGGCACCGCCATGTTGCCGTTGTTGGGCCCTTGAGCAAGGACCTTAACCCTGTCTGCTCCTGTCTGTGCCTCAGACTGACTGACTCCGCACTCTCACCCTAGCTCACTAACAAGAAGCTGGGATATGCAAAGAATAAAGAATTTCACTGTGCACTACACTGGTGCTTCAGCATACAAACAGCCCACCTCACAAATTATCACCCTAAGAAGTTAAATTTTATTTTAAATAAATAAATAAATAAATTTACCTTGGCATACGAAGCATTTTCAGCATATGACGGACTGAACTACAGATACGGGCCAGCTGCTGTGAATATTGTTCATATCAACCATCGGAACATATGGAATATGTGATCTCAGTGATTTTTGTTGCAACATAGCTGTTGCCGGACTTCCTGGCCTGAGAATTCTGTCTGAGAACCCTGTACCTGCTGATCTACTGGAATTTCTGCATACATTACCATCTGATGTTTATTTAGATTGGTATGAAAATCATCATCATTTGAAAAATCAAAAATGCATGAAAATGCCGTGCTAATTGGCAGTGGAGCGACTGGTTGCTTTACTTCCCAGGGAGCCTCCATGTCTGTGTTTCCTTCTAGCTCCTTTTAGTTATGCTGTCATAGTTAGCTATGCGGATGCGTGTGTTGACAGGGGAGGGTTCCATTTTACCATGAAGATGGTACTGGACTGATACAGACAGCTGTTCTCTGCAGGTTTGTGTTCATGCCTGAAATTCCTGAACCTACATTAACGAAAATAGACTCCATATTAACTTAAACACATTTTATGTTATACTAAACCTCCAGCCTCCTAACACACAGTATGATGCAGATCAATTCTTGCAATCTATTATCACCCAAATGAGGATGGGTTCCCCTCAAGCTTTTTCATCTGGCAGGTTTTGGTGATCCTGTGCACAAATTCAACCTTAAAAGTCAGATGACATCAAATTTTTACATTGAAATATTTTACTCTCAGAGACATGTATCTAATAAAAAATAAAGAAAATAAATAAATACATACTGTAAACCTTAGGCAGCACGGCGGCGTAGTGGTTAGAACTGTGGCCTCGCACATCCAGGGTTCTTGGTGGGGTTCCTCTGGGTACAGTCCAAAGACATGCAGATCATTCTAATTGGCGTTTCCAAATTGCCCGTAGTGGGTGAATGTTGACCGGAGGTCCTACCACAGTCAGAAAAATGGGAATAAATATAACAGTCCCTCATTGGACTAAAGAGGTTCCTACTGTAGATGGATGGATTGAAATAAACTTGTATATTGCTTAGTATATTGAAGGTAACAAGCAGGTAACTGTGTTGAGTCTGTCGACCAATCAGAGGCTTGTGTCCTTGACTCATATCAAATTAAATGTAAGGATTGCATCGTCTGCCATCGCATGCCCTTAATGGGAGAAACTGAAAGATGAAGAGCAACAAGAGTTTTCAGGCACAGCTTCACTGCTCATTATAACTTTGCCCACTAGAGGGCGCTTCAAATAATTTAAACAAATTACATTTTCTATTAAACTTGTTTTTTCTTTATCCTTGTTATTTCTTTTAAACATACAAATAATTGTTAGTAAAAAAAAATGTTAGTTTAAATATATTTTTTACAATTGTATTATTTATGCATTTTTTTTTTTTAGAAATACGTGATCTATTTTTAACTTCACTTTGATATGCAGGTAAACATCCTCACGTAGATTATAAATTCTTGGGGTAAAGACTTGAGACTTGACTTGGACATGTGTGATTTTACTCCTGTAATATGGAACGTGGTCCAAATAAGGACAACTGATGAGCCGGCACCCACTTCAGGACTTAAAGGATCTTCTGCCAATGGCTCGGTGCCAGACAGCGCACCTTCAGAACTCCTGTGGAGTCCATGCCTGGTCCAGCCAGAGTTGTTTTGTTAGCATGAGGGAGACCTGAAAAATATATTATCCCGGTGGCTTTAATGTTAATGTTAGTGAAGAAAAGGGCTCAGAATATCATTCTGGACCCGTCACACCCAAGCCACCTTCTCTTTGAACTTTTGCCGTCTGGCCGACGATACAGAGCATCGAACAACAGAACAGTCAGGCACAAGAATAGTTTTTTTTCCCCCAGGCAATTTACCTAATGAACAGCTAAAACATTCTTCTCATTTTGCATTAAATATATGTGCAATACCACTGTGCAATATACTGTGCAATACCACAGATATTTATTTAACTTATTTGTAAGTATCTCACATCCTACTCCATTTGATGTTAACCCAAAAATTCCATCCTACTCAATTTGTTGTAATTTCTTTTTTCCTGTTTTGTGTCGTGCTGTTTTGTCTTGTTATTTGTCTTGTCCTGGAGCTCTGTCACTAATACAAATTCCTTGTACGTGCAAGCGTACTTTGCAATAAAACTCTTCTGAATCTGATTCTGATGTTAAAGCTGCTCAGAAGGAAAATTTCACACAGACACAAGATGGCAGCATTTTACACAAAATGACAACTGCATCTAATTCTACTTTTTTTTTTCCATCCATGCTGTGACATACGGTAGCATGTACAACACATCAAAAAATGAACTACTTTTTTTACTTTGATATACGACATATGCATAAATGAATAAAATTCCATAAAAATAGAATGAATAAAATGCAATAGAAATAAAAGTGCACAAATATAGAGCAAAGTGACCAAACAATACCAATCACTCACTCACTCATCTTCTATAAAGTGTTATCCTGTATACAGGGTCACAGGGCCTGGAGCCTATCCCAGGAAACTTAGGGCACAAGGCGGGGTACACCCTTTATCTGGTGCCAATCCATCGCAGGGTACACACACACTACAGGCAATTTTGGGACACCAATTAGCTTACTGTTCTCCCTGTGCTTGGTGGGTTTACTCCCACAATCCAAAGTCATACATGATGTGTCTGAAGATCACTGTTTATTATCAGTAAAGAGAGCATAGTTAAGCTTTCGGCCAGATGCTGCATTAAATGCACGCCCAACATCAAAAGAACCAGTCGGTTATAGAGAGACCCGAAGACAGAGAGACGATAGGCAATGTATTTGCACTTTCCGGTTAAACAACAGGGTTTTAGCGTAAGAGCAGTTTGAATGTATGTTCTTGTGCATACGGGCTATGGGAAGTTTTACCACATAAGGAGTCAGGAAGCGCAGTGAAAAGATGGGAAGATTCATATCATATTATAATACATTACAGCATGTGCAGTCAGAAAATGGGAATAATATACAATGGTAATCACCGTGGTCCCAATGGATCACAGGGGATAGATTTGCCCTGTTGTTTTTCCACAATAAACCTACTGTCGGAAACATGACCTTTCCAAGATGGCGGACGCGATGCCGTGGGCCACGGCCTAACGGAACTAGCGTCACAGCGTTCTGCACAACTCTCGCGCAGCCTTGACACAGAGAAAGGTCCCGCCTATTCGTTTCCGGCGCCGGCGACCCGTCGTACCTTCCTGTGTTGCAGCTTTATTATTGTCGAATGATTTGCCAATTTGAGCGGTTTAATCCAGAATTTAGCGTTTTCTTGGAGTACACAGTGTTTAGGAGGTAAAATCAGGTAAGGGTTGAATTCATTGTTTATTTCTTTGCTCACAAATCACTAAAGTGCTCACGTCACCTACTGCTAGCTGCTGGCTTCATTAACTTAGCCAACATGGGAAGGGCTGTTTTTCTCTTAAGTACACAGCAGACCTTTTTTTCTAGTGACAATACAAGCAAATAGTTTGACCGTTACTCCATCAAGTGTGTTGTAAACATTAAGCCGATAATAACAGTTAGCTTGCGAGTTGACTAGCTTGCCAAGATGTAACGGCGGTTGACATCCACTGTGCTGCGTTACACCGCCACCTGCTGGACGCGTGAAGGATATCACGCGCACGGAACAGGCTTGCACGCGCTCGCTGCGGAATTGTCGATTCTGATTGGCTATGAGGAGTTAAATATTCTGTTTCTTTTAACGAGCTGGACCAATCACAGGGTTGTATTGAAGCACCTGAGAATACGTTGTTTCTATGGCAACGGCGCTTTTACACGTTGAATGAAACCGGAAGTAATGCAGAAGATCAGTTTACACTGTTATAAATGACTGGTGTTAAGTAACTCTCGTTTGTAGAAATAGTTAAAAGGTTCAAGCGAAAATATCTCATCAGTTTTAATGTAATCGGTGACATTATTTCAGGTTGAAGCCCACGTACATAACTAACTTATTGATACAAAGAACTAAAATTTTGTGAGGTTAAGTATCTCATGCATTGTTTACGCTAATTTGTACTTCTTTCATTATCAGCATAACCCCGAACGATTTTCCTCAGATATGAACAGACCACAGTTTTACAAACAAACCGCGGAATAGAATAAACACGTGTAAAAATAGACACTGCAATGCACCAGATACCAATATTATATACAATTATATACAATATTGTCAATGTGAAAGTGAATGTATGAAATGTCTAAAGTATATTTTGTGTGTGTGTGTGTGTGTGTGTGTGTGTGTGTGTGTGAGAAATGAGTCGCCCTCACCGGTTTCAACGAGTCAGTCCGGGAGCACGATGACAGAAAATGTCCTGATGGTGAAATAATCCTAATTTCAGAAAATTTCAGAATTCACAGTCCAATACAGAGGAAAACAGCTCTGAGACAAAATGGCAGCCGGGATTCTCCTCGCAATTTAAATTAGCGGAGACAGCGTGGTTACACTTTTTAGCCACATGATGGCAGTGTGGAGAAAGGGGACAGAGATTTAGTCAAGTGGATTGCTATGCTTTACATTGTGTATTTGTGTTAAATGCATATAAGACTCACTTTGTCGGACTTACAAACAAATCCGATTTACGAACACGCTCCCAGAACGAAACTCGTTCGTAAGTTGGGGACAACATGTATTCATTTAATCCCTTCCGTGACAGAGCTGTATGGTGTTTATATAAAGCGCTACAATCACGGGTGATGACTCTCGGGAAATGTCGATCACGTCACATGGAACTTTCGTTGAAGTGGATCGATATGATTTACATAGCAAATTCTTTCCAGAGTAAGACTCACTTTGCTCCCGAAACTGAACTCGTTTGTAAGTCAGGGAAAGTCTGTAGTATGTTAAAAAAAAAAAATTAAAAAAAAACACGAATCTACGAATGGCGATGTGGCGGTCCATTCATATCTGTGGAAATGGACTGTATGGATAAAAGTTAGTTACAAAATTAAAACATTAGGTGAAACTGGCGACCTCTTTATTTGCCAACTGGAGCCGTGCTTGCGTTGTTTAAAACGAGAGTCGATGCTCCGCTATGACTGATGGTTCAGTGAGACGAAGCGCGCTCCTCCCTGTTTGCTGAGGCTCTCAGATAAGCCAAGGCAGTTCTTCCGCTTTATTGCACTTTATAAATCAACACCGAGCCATTAAGACACACAGCAGGATGTCTACGCCGAGGAGGAACTTGTTTACACCCAGGGTGAGTGAATGAGGTGTACCTGTTTGTCTTTCGCCGTTTTAGTTTTATATAAAGTCAACTCACCCTCTCGAGAGCTTCTTGCTTCGTCCTTTTTAAAAAGCGATAGTTGGAGAACTTCTGTGGTGAAATAGGAGTCACGTTTGTGTGCATAGTCCTAGTCAAAGTGTTTGGATATATTTCCATTTCGTTATGTATTTCAGTCTTGTTATAAATATGTTTTTTTTTGTTGTTGTTCGGTTAATCGTTGATGTGAGCAGAGAGTTTGTTTGTGATGCAGTTCATGATGGCATGTGATGTGCTGAAGTCATTTAGTGCTTTAGGCACTCACACACACACACACACACACAAAAACGCACGGTGCTTTTTTTTTTCTTTTTTTTATAAGGATTTGCTTCGAACTTAGAATTGGCCTTTGTTTCTCTCTCTCTCCCTCTAGCCGCCGAGTGGAGGGATCGCGAGGATGAGTGCGGACGGAGGGAAGCCGGTGAAAGTGGGCTCTCTGGTGGAGGTGATCGGTAAAGGCCAGCGCGGCACCGTGGCGTACGTCGGCGCGACACTTTTCGCCTCAGGGAAATGGGTCGGAGTCATCCTGGACGAGCCGAAGGGCAAAAACGATGGCACCGTGCAGGGCAAGTCCTACTTCACCTGCAAGGAGAATCATGGGATTTTCGTTCGCCAATCTCAGGTCAGTAGCTTTTAATAATTCTTAGGTAATAAGAGTTTATAAAATATCTAAAATTGTCTTATTTTTATATTCACCGCGTCCTCAGATCCAGCTGATCGAAGATGGAGGAAGCTCGGCTACATCACCGGACACACCCGAGTCGGGAATACCTCGTATGCCTCGGAAAGGTACGAGCCCTACAGAAAAACACTGGATCAGGCCGCGGTTTAGCGAAGACGTACGTGCTAATGACAAAACATTTTACAAAAGTTTCAAAAGTAGAACCCAGTTTGAATATTTCAATAAATAGAACTGCTAATATTATATATACAATATGTATAAAACATGTGTTGGCTTGGGGGAGAAAAAAAGAAAGATTAAATATTGCCCTGGGTCGGAATAACACTCGATAACAGCATAGATATGAAGAAGGCCGAATATCACAGCGAGTAAATTAGTGAAAAATGTAATTTGCAAACATAGTTGTTATTGTAATATATTTTGTGTGTTAGAAATGTAAAAAAAAAAAAAAGAAGGTCTATTGTAAGTATTTTCCAGGGGATTAATTATGTATATTTTAATGACATAATTTTATTATAACGCATAAAAATTATAATAAATATAATTTAGTATACAGACAACTTGACAACATTGAAATAAATTGAACAATACTGAATTTTATTATTATTTTAATTTTATTATTATTATTATTTTGTTTTGTTTTTTTGTTTTTTTTTACCGTGAAATAACACTTTTGGCATTAGGTAAATACGTACGAAAAAAAACAGCAACACACAGTTGTTATTGTAAGACATGAAGGTCAGCATTTCTGGAACAGTATTGTGTGTCGAGTGCATTTGCAAAAACCCATCAAGCTCCATGATGAAACTGCCTCTCATGAAGACCTTCTCAGGAAAGCAAGACCAAAACTGCAGATGAGAAGTTCATGTAGAGTAACCAGTTACCTCAGAAATCACCAGTTAACCTCAACCAGCACCTCAGATTCGAGCCGTTATGAAGCTTTACAGAGCAGAAGTAGCAGATATACATCTCAATATCAACTGTACAAAAGAGATTATTGTGTATTTTGGATAAACGCCTTCAGTATTGTTGTACAATGTAGAAAGAAATAAAAGTCAGGAACGACCATGAAGTAAAAGTGGTGAAAATTGTTTATTTGTTTATTTATTTTTATTTATGGTAGTGTGTAAATACAAACTATGAATGAGACAATTTCAGTAGTAATTATTATATGAATGAAAGAAATTATTCAACTTGTGTTTTTTTTTTTTTTTTTTGCATAAATTAAAAAATCTGCTGAAATTTATTATTCATCAGAGATGTGATTAATATGCAAAATTATGCAAATTTTTTTTTTTTTTTTTGGTCGTTACAGAAATTGCGGAAACACCCGGAAAAGGAAGCAAACAGGTGTGGTGGTGTTTATTTCCCTAATTTTAGATACCTAATTATAATTAACCTTTTTGTTACCTAATCATTTGGTAACGAGATGATTGCGATCTTACTATTAAGCTTAAGAAGGTTGCTATTAAGATTACGGCTCACTTGAACATGGCCAGGTATTGTGAACTACACAAGGACGTTTTCAGTGAGCTCACTTAGAGCTAGAAAGTTGGATTATGAGGTGATTTCAGCGAGGGCTGTTGAAGATCACTTGATTAAAACGGTAAGAATTTAACCAATTAAAAATGTAGCAACTAATAATTTCTTTTGCGTCGTGTTTCTCAGTAGCCCACATACCTGCTAACTTGTACACAGCAAGAGGACGCAGTTCATGCGATGTGTGCGGTATTTAACGGTGTATTTTAAGGCATCCTCTTTTTGAATGACGAATGTATTTATTTGTTTGTTTATTTATTTGTTTGTTTTTGTTCTGTTTGTTTAAACTAAACACTGGAAACTGTGAAAATAATTAAAACTGTCATTTTTCGTTATTAAACCACAGTTGCTGGTGATTTTACAAAGGGCGTGTTCAAGCCAAAACGGGACTTGTGATGTAATTTCTTGTGAACAAAGGCGTAGAACCAGTTAATATTTAAACGGATGACTTCAAGCATATAGTAAAGTGATGAGATGATCCCGGCCACATGAGTACACAACCCCCGTACAGTCCTGACGTACTCACGTTTTCCACATTTTTGGGTGATTTAAAGGAGCTCCTGGGAGGCTGGTGTTTCAGACGTGAATCAGACAGGCAGTCATGCCTGTGTAATGTAGCAGGGGATTATATAGAGAGAGAAAGAAAGAGAGTTTTTAACACTTATTTAACAATCAAAAGTCCCGGTTTGACTTGAAAACCCTGGTACTATAGCTTGTCCCTCTTTATTTTTAAATTAGTATTTTTACTGATAGAAGTTTGTTCAATTATATATGTGTGTGTGTGTGTGTGTGTGTGTGTGTTTGTTTGCTAACATGATGTTAAAGACTCCAACTACAAAGAAGGTACAGCTGTGTTTAATTGTTTGGTGTTCACTGGTTCATGGGCTCATCTCACTTGGATTAGTTCTCCATGGAATGGATCTCACAACTTTTTTACGTTTTTTTTTTTCTCTTTTTTTTCTTTCTTTGGTCCAGTCATGTGTCTTGTTTCATCTTCCGATTACATTCGGAGTCATGTTTTCTTTCACGGCAACACACTCATCACTTTGTGGCTCTCGGTGACATTCGGTCAGAAATCACTTTCAGCATGAAGTTGTTATCGTCCGAGTCATAGTGTAACCATAAATAAAGAGGCGAAACACGGCGGAGAAAGATAATACCATCCCAGTAGGGCTGCATGTCCTTCATGTCAGAGACTTAATAATGCTGTTGTTGCTGCCTTTAAAACGCCTGGTCTTATTCTGTCCTTCAATTTCTTTTTCCTTTCTTTTTTTTCTTATTTTGCTTTTGTGCTTACGGTTTCTGCTTCTCACTTTTTGCTTCCTTTTTTTCTTCGCTTGCTTGCATTGGTTCACACCTTTCCCCCTGTTTATCACACATTTGCTCTTTTGCCTGCTTTTTCTCTCTTCCTTCCCCTTCTTTCTTTCTTTCCTTCATGCTTCAATGTTTTCTCTCTCTCTCTCTCTCTCTCTCTTGTTCTGCTTGTTTCCTCTCTTTTAATCCCGCCTCCCACCCCGCCCGTTCCTTCTCTTCACCCTGACGTCTCCTCCTCAAGGTTGCCGTGCGCCGTAGTACCAAGGTGAGCCTAAACGCAGCAGCAAGGGACTCTGGGGAAATTATTTTATTTTTTTATCCAGTAACTTCACAAACAAACATCTTTAAGTACACTTTACACAAAGTACCCATTGAGTATACACTATTAACACTATGAGTTCATGAGCTAATATTCGCTCTGTATTGATGTACAGTGGAATACGCCAGGACGCCTCTCCTACTCCAACTCTCTCCCCTCCCTCATAATGGTACGTCCTAAAGTCCCAAAACTCCCCTACGTCACCGGTGTGGTGGTAAAGCCCAGTCCTGGAGGTGCTGCGGAAAGAAACGTTTTGAATTGCCTAATAAGTGAATGATATTGGGTGGGGAAAAAAATATAGGCAGTCCCCGACTTACGAACATTTGAGTTATGAATTTCCGCAGATACGCAGTGAATAGTCCTAAATTCTGAAAAAACCCCCACAAAACAGAGTTCACAGTCCAATACAGTGGAAAACAAAATTCCTCTCGCTATTTTAAGGCGCAGAGACGACACTGTTACATTTCACTGTGAGATTAATTTCCTGAGGCGCGGTTATGTTTTTGTCCACATGGTGGCAGTGTGGGGAAAGCGAACAGGTTTTAGTCAAATGGATTGTTATGCCTTATCTTGTATATTCGTGTGAAAGGCGCATAAGATTCACTTTGTCGGACTTATGAACACGCTCCATGAATGGAACCTGTTCGTAAGTCGGGGACAACATGAATTAATTTAATCCCAGCGTTCCCTCTCGTGACTGAGCTGCATGGTGTTTATATAGAGCGCTATGAGCATGGGTGATGACTCTCCGGAAATGTCAATCACGTCACATGGAACTTTCATTGTTGCTTGTTTTTTGCTTGTTCTGGTGGCACTGTGGGTTTTTCATTTTAGCTTGTAATCACTCCCGAGGACTACCTCAAGGACAGGAATTTCTACAAAACATTTTATGCAATGACCAGAAGAATTGTCTTTTTTTTTTTGCGATGAACTAGGAGGAAAAAAAAACTGCCCAAACATATGTTTACTTTATCTCACTTTGTCTTTTCTTTTTTTCCCCCTTTTTTTTCTCCCTACACTTTACTTTTTTTTTTTTTACTTACCCGTCTCCAGACCGGCCGTCCCTCTAGCACTGCCTCAGATCTCTCCGGATCAGTCCTGGTGGAGAACGAACCTGCCACTCCTTCCCAGAGTGCACTGGGGGCTCCCATGATGCCCCAGCCCAGCAGGACGCCTATTGAGCCCCCAAGTGTCCCTGCTCCCTCTCTGTCCAGCAAAGTGAGAATGAGGGAGGGGGACAATTGAAATAAAAACACTAATATTGATTGAACTACAAAAAAAATGCAAACAAGAAACTGAAAGCTTTTACATTTCATACATGTTGCATCGATCCGTCCTCTCTGTGTCTCAGGAGGAGGAGGCCCTGCGCGGCCAGATCAAGGATCTCGAGGAGAAGTTAGAGACTCTGCGTATGAAGAGGACTGAGGACAAGGCCAAACTGAAGGAGCTCGAGAAGCACAAGATCCAGCTGGAGCAGCTGCAGGAGTGGAAGAATAAAATGCAGGAGCAGCAGAACGACCTGCAGAAACAGCTTAAAGAAGCCAAGAAGGTAAGGTAACACACACACACACGGGTGTAGTAATCCTGGAGGTTAAGACTTCTTGTTAAGTTGATACAATTCCATTGTGCTTGTATGCAGGACGTGCGCGAGGCTCAGGAAGCTAAAGACCGCTACATGGAGGAGATGGCAGACACGGCGGACGCTATCGAGATGGCCACCCTGGACAAAGAAATGGCCGAGGAAAGGGCGGAGTCTCTGCAGCAAGAGGTGGAGAGCCTGAAGGAGAAAGTGGAGGAGTTAACCATGGACCTGGAGATCCTTAAACATGAGATTGAAGAGAAAGGTGACACACCCATACACACTCACACACACACACACACACACACACACACACACACACACACACACACACACACACACACACACACACACACACACACACACACACACACACACACACACACACGTGCTGTACACGGTTATCAGATACTACTAAAATGCCCAAATTAAATTAACACTCCACAATGTTTTAGACAGAGGAGTTAAGTGCCCTCAGCTTTGTGTCACTAGTTTTCTTTTCTTTTTTTTTTCATGCACTCAGGTTCAGACGGTGCAGCCTCCAGTTATCAGGTGAAGCAGCTGGAAGAGCAGAACGCACGGCTCAAAGAGGCGCTGGTCAGGTGAGCATTATAATGTGATTTTTTTTTTCCCGTTTAATATCATTTGTTAAAGCTGAAGTAAAACAGATTCTCGTTCCAAAAAGTACAGGTCATCCCGTGCTTATGTATATATTCGAGTTACAAATTTCCGCAGATACGATCGGACCGCGGTTCTACAAACATCCGTAGATACGAACAAATCGCGGGAAGTAGATGGCGAACGTGTATCGTACAAAAAAAAAAAATAGACACCAGATACCAATATTGACAATTATATACAATATTTTCAGTGTGTAAGTGAATGTATAAAATGTCCGGTCCGGGCTTGTCCTTAGGCACGATTAAGTTTTTTGGCAACATAGTGACGGTGTGAGGAAATGGGGTAGAGATTTAGTCAAGTGGATCGGTGTGCCTTTACATTGTATATACATTATTCGTGTCAAAGGCCTATAAGACTCATTTTGTCAGACTTAAGAACAAATCCGACTTAGGAACGGGACAAAACTCGTAAGTAGGGAACAATTTGTAATTGCCATCCCTCGCTAAACCATGAGTTTCACTTGCCACACACAGGCCTGATTCCCACCAGACCAGAACCTTTCTGATCTCAAAAAGCATATCATCATGTAATTGATATGGATCAGTTTGGAAAGACCAACCAAACCTTACTGAGAAATTGAGATATGGTATTCTGTGTCTGGGCATTACTCAAAGGATACATCTCGTCATACTTGTGATGCTCAAAATATTTATAAATAAAATACAGTAGAACCTTGGATTACGAGCACAATTCGTTCAGGAAGTGGGCTCGTATTCCAAAACACTCGTAAACCAAAAAATAAATATATAAAAATAATTAATACAATCTATAAAATGAAAATAAAGCAAATTAATCTGCACTTTACCTTTAAAAGAAATTACAAATAAATCCTGACCGATAAATGTTTCCGTTGGTGAGCAGTGTGTGTGTGTGTGTGTGTGGAATTAGCCCCTTCTTTCGCCTCGTTTTACACAGTACGGTGAGAGAGTGACGCTCGGTGTCAAAATAAGAGTCGCATGTGTGATACATGATACTCGGCGCTCGTAAGCTAATACTTGCTCGGTTCCCGAATTAAAATTTATTAAAAATCTTTGCTCGGTTTGCGGAACACTCGTAAACTACGTTACTCGCAATCCGAGGTTCCACTGTATAACCTGTGGTTTAAATCTCATCGCTTTGTTTTATTAGTTCTGGTTCCTTTTTCAAATTCAAATAATAAATATTTTAGGGTAATTTTAACCTAATGATTTTAAACTTATAGTTATAATGTATAATATATAGTACTTTCTCAGTTTTCATAGATTTATTCATTGGTGTTTTTTGGTCCGTTTATTGTAAATTCTGTCATCTAACTGTGTTTTTTGTTTATTCCCCATTACATCATGTATTTACTGTTTAGAAATGTTCATCTACTTGCTGTTTGTTGGCACGCAGGATGCGCGACCTGTCGTCATCTGAGAAGCAGGAGCACGTGAAGCTGCAGAAGCAGATGGAGAAGAAGAACACGGAGCTAGAGACTCTGAGAGTGCAGAAGGAGAAACTTCAGGAGGAGATGAAGCAGGCTGAGGCCACCATCGATGAGCTCAAAGAGCAGGTTAGGAAAATTCAAATACAGTGGAACCTTGGATTACGAGTGTTCCACAAGACGAGCAAAGATTTTTAATCGATTTTGACTTGAAAAAACGAGTATGTCTTGGTTTACGAGTGCCAAGTTTTTTGACACCGACACACACACAGACACTCTCTCGCCTTTACACCCCCCCATCCCCAACTTCACCCAGACACACACACTATGCTCTACACAGAACTCTGCTCTGTCGCGATTCTTTTCAAAGGTATGGTGCTGGTTCATTTATCTGTTGGGATTTTTTTTTACTTTTTAAAAAGGTAAAGTGCAGATTAATTTGTTTTATTTTTACTTTATATATTGTCAATTATAATTCTGTATTTATTTTTTGGGGCTGTGGAACGAATTATTTGAGTTTTCTTTATCGACGGAATGGTGTGTTCTAGGTGGATGCCGCACTGGGAGCAGAGGAGATGGTGGAAACGCTGACTGAGAGAAATCTGGATCTGGAGGAGAAAGTGAGAGAGCTGAGAGAGACCGTCAGCGATCTGGTAAGAGACACGAGTAGAGTATTATGAAAATATGTAATTAAAATGTCCAAGGTTATACAAACAACTTGAATAAATTCACTGCCAAGGTTAAAATATGCACTGCAAGTTAAAATTGTTGAACACTAAAGAATGAAAGCTTATTAAATTTTAGTTTTATACTGAACCGAATTACTGAAAAAGTATGTTATATAGAATAATACACCCGATTTTGTTACAATTTTAAACCTTTATAAAAGTATAATGAGTCATAAGGATCGGGATACATTTAATTAGTTTTCTCACTTAAAAGCCAAGAGCAGCGTTTAGACGCTACAAACTTAAAATTCTAAAGTTTAACATTCAACTTAAAATTTAATTAAACAAAAAAAGCTACATTGTTACAGAGCAGCACGTATCTCTGTCATATCGTTCGCCATTATTATTATTTCTAATCAAACGTGGGAAATAAGTCGCTCCTACCACACAGGGTAAAAATGTGTAAATAGTTCAGAGTGCGCCACCTGTAGGATTATAAAGAAACGGCGACATTTTACTGCCTCAAACGCCTCCAAGGTCTCAAAACTCAACTGGATAGTGAGCGCCGTGGGTTGAACGCACATGATATTCGACTAATTAACGATTGTGGTGTTTTGAGACTTGTGTTTGGAGAAAAGCGCAGCTCGGAGGCTTTTAACACATGCAAATTTTTTATCAAAATGCGTTTCTGTGAAACTTCTGCGTTCTGTACAGCTCTAGTCTTTATATCTGAGGCTGATCGGCCACATAAAAATCAAACTGAAAACCAGACAGTTCTAGTCACTAGCCAGTTCATCGATCAGTTCGATTATAAACTTTAAAACATATATTTCTATTATTTAAATCAATGTGGCGATATGTGAGTCGTCACACAAAAGAATCGCTATTTATAACTGAATTCATTTTTTTTTTTTTTTCTCTCTAACCCCGACTATATTAATATACTGATATGTTAATATGTGTAACAATATATTTGTATACAAAACTGTAGAAATAAGTAGAGATAAACATTCGTATATTAAAAAGTAAAATGGCTCAATATACAGATCCGAAATACTGCGCATTCACAGTATAAAATGAAAGCAAAATAAATGATAAATGATAATCATTTCTTTCGCTTATATTTTCTTATTTCTTATATTATAATAAATTATAAAAAAATATATTTTAGACCTTCCTCTACTCCCTTCCTGTAGGAAGCGATAAACGAGATGAATGACGAGCTACAGGAGAACGCGCGAGAGACGGAGCTGGAACTGCGCGAGCAGCTGGACCTGGCGGGAGCTCGAGTCCGAGAGGCGGACAAGAGGGTGGAAGCGGCTCAGGAGACCGTGGCCGACTATCAACAGACCATCAACAAATACAGGGAGCTCACCACTCACCTACAGGTCAGACGGGGTTCAATCAATCCCATAGCATCGTTAGACTTGAAGGTGATAGAGTCGCGTGTGACGTGCTGTGTGACTGATCAGCGGATTGTTTTGCCTTTTTCAAAAAAAAACAGGAAATGAATCGAGAGCTGACCAATCAGCAGAGCGCTACAGCCGAGCAGCTCCAGCAGCCACCCGCCGAGCTTTTCGACTTCAAGATCAAATTCGCTGAGACCAAGGCTTACGCCAAGGTACTTCCTCCTCTACGGATCCAGATCCTCGGTTGAATATATTATACATATCGTCAGAACTGACTTGATGTCTTTGTGGACGTTTTTGTTTGCAGGCCATTGAGATGGAGCTGCGTAAGATGGAGGTGCAGCAGGCGAACAGGCAAGTGTCCCTGCTCACATCGTTCATGCCCGACTCCTTCCTGAGGCACGGAGGAGATCACGACTGCATCCTGGTGCTGCTCCTCATCCCCAGACTCATCTGCAAGGTACCGCATGAAGCTTATTCTAGTCTGGATAATCACCGGGGCAAATCTCAGATCGTAACGGAGATTTATTGTTTTCTGTGTTCCTGCAGGCGGAGTTGATCAGTAAGCAGGCCCAGGAGAAGTTCAACCTAAACGAGGACGTTACAGAGCGCACTGGACTGCGCGGATCCGCCGGGGAGCAGCTGAGCTTCGCATCGGGTCTCGTGTATTCCCTCACAATGCTCCAGGCCACGCTGCACAAATACGAGCAGTACGTGTCAAACACACGCTTTTTTTTTTTTTTTTTTTTTTTTACATCGAAAACAAATATATAATTTTGAGTCTGTCTCTCTCCTGCTCTCAGGGCGTTAAACCAGTGCAGTGTGGACGTGTTTAAGCGGATGGGGACTCTGCACTCTGAGATGTGCGTACACGAGCGCTCTCTCGACTTCCTCATCGAACTACTGCACAAAGATCAGCTGGATGAGACCGTGCAAGTGGAGCCTCTGACCAAGGCCATCAAGTACTACCAGGTACGTCACATCGCAGTCGGTGCCTTGTGTCGTTTGGTACTTTTGTTCACACAGAAATACTAAATCATATATTAAGTTGGATCTTTGATCTTTTCCCGTTGTAGCAACTGTACAGCATCCACCTGGCTGACCAGACTGAAGACTGCACCGTGCAGCTGGCAGACCACATCAAGGTACACACAGTACACGAGTACACCACATGCACTGACACCCTCAGCAACACCTTTCAATTCATTTCAGTTCAATTTTTATTTTTATAGCGCTTTTAACAGTGGTCATTGTCTCAAAGCAGTTTCACAAAAATGTAAAGAAAATTGTACTGACACCTGTACAGCTGATAAAACACATAAAAAAATAATAAAAACAAGCCAGGTGCAGAAGATTAAAAACAATTTTAAAAAACTTTTAGCAGCACCCAGATGCCAGATAAAACATTTGACTCGACATAAAACACCTTTAGTGACACCTGTATAGCAAATAAAACACATGTACACGTATAACACATCTTTTACAGTACATCACAAACACCTATATGCAAAAAAAAAAACTCAACAAGCGACAAAACACTTTAAGCAACAGAAACATCTTCATCCACAACTTGATAAGCCGTCATTTGTAACACCACTACAGCATCCTAATGACAACTTTACCAACATCTATTTATAGTAAAATAAAAAAATGTATGTTACCTTCAGTGTAAATCGGATAAAAGTCAGCTCGTGCAGCACCACAGGTGTTCTTACTGTGCAAATCTCCGTGTCTCTCATTTCAGTTTATCCAGAGTGCTCTGGACTGTATGGGGGCAGAACTGGGGCGCATGCGTTCGTTCCTGCAGCCTGGACAGGAAGGGTCGGAGCTCACGCTGCTGCTGAAGGAACTGGACACGTCCTGTGGCGACGTCCGGCAGTTCTGTAAGAAGATCCGCAGAAGGATGCCCGGGACTGACGCACCCGGGATCCCTGCCGCGCTCTCTTACTCTCCTCAGGTGTGTCTACATGTACATATCAGTGTGCCTTTCCTCGGACCAATGTGTGTGTTTATATTTATATTTATAATCACCCGTGTGTGTGTGTGTGTAGGTGGGCGAGGCTCTGGCAGAAAGCAGGAAGCAGTTGGGTTGCGTAGTCGCGGTGCTGCAGGAGACCGCAGCAGCAGGAGCTCAACTCATCTCGACCCTGTCGGAGCAGGAGGGGCTCGGCGCGCACACACTCGAGGACGGCGTCTTCAAAGCAGTCGAGCAGGTAAACACACACCAAATGAGTCAAAATGAGCTTGACGTGATGTTGGTGCATTTCAGTAAACGTGTGCGTTTGCATGCATAGATTTATGGTGCGCACGGCGAGAACCCACGCGAGTGCCTGCGCCAGTCATGCAGCGCCGTCATAGCAACCATGAACAAGATGGCCACCGCCATGCAGGAGGGAGAGTACGACTCTGAGAAACCGCAGCATGTGGTGAGAGCGTCTTTTCAAATAAGTACTCGTTAAGTACACACTATTGTGAGCCTGTACACAGTCCTAATCTGCATACGTGTGTGTGTGTGTGTGTGTGTGTGTGTGTGTGTGTGTGTGTGTGTGTGTGACAGTCTCCCCCGGTAGAGCTGCGTTCTGCTGCCCTGAGAGCCGAGATCACCGATGCTGAAGGACTCGGCCTCAAACTGGAGGACAGAGAGACGGTCATCAAGGAGCTTAAGAAGTCCCTCAAAATCAAGGTGAGACACATCCCTGAGTCAACTGATAACTCTGCTGTAAGGTACGTTAATAAGTCAAGGTCATAACCTGTTCTTTCATAGAATAATAAGTTATTAGGGCAGCAGTGGCTCAAACAGGTTAATGCTGTGGATTACTTGGTTACTGAGCAGAAGGTCCGGGGTTCAAACCCAAACATCGCCAAGTTGCCACTGTTGAGCCCTTGAAGAAATTTATTTCACTGTGCCGTAAGATACATGTGACAAATAATTGATTATTATTATTATTACTAAAGTTAAATCTTGGATCGCAAGCATAATTCTTTTCGGAAGCGTGCTTGTATATCAAGTTGTGAAAGTAATCAGAAATAACAGAAACTCTGATGTTTGGTGCCACAACCCACCAATATTCATATAAAAAATATTTTATACAAAATATAACCAATGCTCAAATAATAAACTATATGAAATAAATCCCGACGTTGGATCAAGACATGCGTTTTCTTTTAATAAATCGTTTTATACGAGATGCAGGATAGGACACTGAAAAAGCTACACAAACATTTTACCTGTCTAGAGAAAATCCACCACAATGTTCATCATCATGCAGAACCCAGCTGTCCATCAAACATATTTTATTTGACTGTAACTTTTTTACTCCTTTAAGGAACCTGTTTTATTCTGTTGACACTTTTAAAAACGTTTGTGAACAAGTAAATCCAAATGTAGTTTTAAAGTTTTCTTAGAATAAATACATTTTAAACATCTTACCTAGTTTTAATATTGAATAACAAAAATGAGTCCCGCCATGAATATAGCCGTAGAAGCTGGCATGGCGTTAAAAACTAGAAAGAAAAAGAAGGAATACAAAATATAAAGTAAAAGAGAAATCTGATTAACCTGAACTTTACCTTTGAAAAGAATCACACGCACACACTAATGGAAACGCTGCTCTGTCAGGAAACTTCTTTAACAAGGAACCTGTCTAATGACTCTCTGCTTTCTGACAGAGAGACTCTGGATCCTTAACAAGGAACTCGCACATGATCAAAACGTTATAATAAACAGTACACGCAATAAGCCTGAGCATTGAAGATGATTACCCATAATCCCGCAGTGCGCAAGAGAGGAACCGTTGACTCAGTTGTGATCGTGTAGTGTGATCGGTAGACAAAGCACATTACAACTACTCGTATGTCAAGACCTCGCTTGTTTATCAAGTTAAAATTTATTTAAACATTTTGCTCACCTTGCAAAGCGCTCGCGGACCGAGTTGCTCGCAATCCAAGGTTCCACTAATATATTAAATTGTACACAAAAACATCAATAAAAAAAATAAAAATGATAATAAAACTGTCTACATATTTACAGTTATAACCTTAATCATTTCCAGTGACAGTTTCCAGTTCCTTTCTTTTCCTTCTTTTACTCTCTCACAATCTCTCTCTCTCTCGCTCTCTCTTCAGGGGGAGGAGTTAAGCGAGGCGAACGTGCGTCTGAGTTTGCTCGAGAAGAAGTTGGACACGTCTACTAAAGACGCCGACGAACGAGTGGAGAAGATCCAGACCAAACTGGATGAGACGAACACACTGCTGAAGAAAAAAGAAAAGTCTGTTGTTGTTTTTTTGATCGTTTGTTTTTTCATATGCAATTGTCTGTAAGAATTTTTCTTTCAACATCTGTCCTTTGTCTGTGTGCAGGGAGTTTGAGGAGACGATGGACGCGCTGCAGGCTGATATTGACCAGCTGGAGGCAGAGAAGGCAGAGCTGAAACAGAGACTCAGCAGCCAATCACGGATGACCATCGAAGGGTTGCGTGGATCCCCAGCACCTGGCATCGCCTCTATCGTCACAGGAGGCACTACAGGTGACACAAGATGGATTAGAATAGATGAAATGAGCCAGTGCGGCATCTAAAAGCAAATTATGCCATTTCGGGTACTTCGAAATAGCATGGCACCAGTGTGTGTGTGTGTGTGTGTGTGTGTATGTATGATCACATCCTTTGGGCTTAACTATGTTGAGTGCACTGAATAAGTGTGTGTGTTTTCACAGGAGGTGCCATCTCTGGTGTAGCGAGTGTATCAGGTAGTGTGCAGGTAGTGGATTCTCCTCTCCTCAAGCAGCAAATGGATGTTCAGAGGCTTGCGATGAAACACCTGAAGAATGAAAACTACAGACTCAAGGTGAGCATCACATACCAGGAATCTGTTAAATCAATAAAAAAGTCATAATCTGCAAGATAAAAAATAATCCGCACTCTGGTTATATTAAAACTACACTTGCACTTGTGATTTACATGAAAGAAGAGCAGCGTGCAGTGATTTATTTATTTACTTTATTTTATTTTATGTGGTATGAGTATCAGGATGTACCTGGTGTTATTTATTTAGCGAAGACTTTGTGACGCAGTATGGAGGGAGTGTTTGGTCACGAGAAGCTCGCACAAGTGTCAGCCACTCTGCAAAAACTTAAACTCCATATAGTCCTGATCTCGCTCCATCTGATTTTCACCTGAAAACAAGTCGAAGATTCACTTCTGATTAAGAAGTGAGGACAGCGATGCATTCGTGGCTAAAACACTTTTTTACCAGGAAAGACAGGAAAAGCGAGGAGATCCTGTTGAAATATTATGTACATGTCTCTTCCAATCGTTAATTAAAATAAATCCTGTAACCAGAGTGCGGATAATTTTTGACTCCCCCTCGTATATCAGTCATGGACGTTCTACTTAAAAATCTCAGAATCGGAGGAAACGTACTTGAATCATAGAATCGTCTTTATAAGAATAAACCAAAGAAGCAGGGATGACAAAATTTATAGACCGAATCATAGAATCAGTGCAGCCGAATCATTACGTTCACCCCAACCTGTATCTATGTCTCCTCCAGGCAGAAAAGATGAAGTCCCAACTGGCGTCCCTTCCTCCTCTGAGCGTGCCGAACATGGGCGGCGTGATGAAGGACGGCTCGCTGAGCGACGGCGTATCCGGAAACCTGTACCGAAAAACGGACCTGCTGCTGAGCAGCCTGCTGAAGATGAGCGCTGGCGTCAAGGTCGTGGACATCACAGGAAAAACACCCGGTGTGTGAGATATATAGAGAGAAAGAGGTTATATTGAATCGTGTATAAAATGTCATATCGAAAGGAAATACGGTAATGTTCCGATTGAACAATATGTCGGTTAAATAAAGAAAAATCATAATCTGACGATTATAAATGGTGTTTGCAGAACTGTTGTACATACAGCAATCTCACACGAATATAGCATCCTGCATCCAGGAGTACAGCACTCCCTTTCGTATGAAATCGCTTGTGTGTTTACGCGTGTGTGTGAACACTGAGCATGTATTTTTCTCTCTCATTCTGCAGTAAGCGCCAGCGCTCAACTGTTAGAGCAGACGGCCAGACTGCAGTCTCTCAGTGACGCCCTGGACAAACTAAAGGTCCATAATGATGCACACAAATAATGATGCTGTTCAATGACTCTTTTTCTTTGGGATTTTCTTTGTAATTCTAATAATTATTCTTTTCGTTCTTTCCTTCTTCCACCATCTCAGAACGAGGTATCGGAGCATGTAGTAAGCCAGCAAGTGGGAGCTCGAGTTCGCTCCGATTTTGCCACATTCCCTTCATCGACTTTCATCAAGGTGACCACACACACACGCGCACACTTTCATATCATATACCTGATTCAGTTCCCATCTCCCCAGACTTTCGGTCTATTTCCAAAGTAAAATCCTAGTTTAAATTACAATATTGAACATTGTGTATTTTACAAAACCCAAACATTATTTAACCATTATTATTATTATTATTATTATTATTATTATCTTGTGTACAACAGAAATATAATTAAGAAGTCCAAGCCTTTTATTTATTTATTTTTTCCTTTTTGTCTTTTTTTTTTTCTTTTTCCTTTTTGTCTTTTTTTTTCATGGTTTCAATACGACTTAGGATCATTTCGAGTTACAAATTTCTGCAGATATGAACGGATCACGGTTCTACAAACATTCGTAGATTCAAACAAATATATTGTATAAAAAATAGACACGTTCGTTTCCTTAGGTGCGGTTACGGTTTTTGGCTACGTTATGGCAGTGTGGGGAAAGGGGACAGATTTAGTCAAGTGGATCGTTATGCTTTACGTTGTATATTCATGTCAAAGACGCGTAAGACTCAATTTGTCAGACTTGAGAACAAATCTGACTTACGAACGTGCTCCTGGAATGAAAATCGTTCGTAAGTCGGGCACGACCTGTATAGACTTTAAAAAAAAAAAAAAAAATTATACATAATCCACACAAAACTCATCTCTATCTAGTAAGCCAAGACTTGTAGGTGTTTGTGCTCATTTTTATTTCTGTGTTTTAGTCATTTTGTGTCGCCTGTCTGTGGATCACTGTCCGTCATCTTGCATCAGTCTCATCATCGCCGTCACACTTCTCTTCTATCCACAACTTCCCGGTTTATGGGAATCAAACCTGCACAGTACTTTCTTTAGAAAGCTTAGATGTGCAGTTGCGTAATCTTTCTATAAATGTAGATATTTTTTTATCTGATATTGACTGTAACAGTTAGAGGTTTAGTAAAGTGGCTATTTCACAAGGTGGCACTTCCTTATTGTTGTAGACGACCACAGTTTAATGCGTGTTCGGAAGAAGAGGCCGTTGATTCTTAGAGTACTGTAGATGTGCACTAGCTGTTTCCTTGAATTGCCTACATGTGAAGCAAGGATCACTATCCGTTTTCTCATCATCCATCGTCGTCACGCTTTTTCGTTTCCCACATCTCCTTTTAATGCTTTTAAAGAATTTGACCATACCTTCACAGAATCCTAATTAGAAAGCACTATCATTTTTGGAAGTAGCACGTTCAGTGAGCCGGACACGCACGCATCTTTCGGAAAACTTCAATGGTTTTTCTGTCTAACTCCAACTGTGTTGCAGGCGGAGAGCGAGAAGAAGTGTGGCACCGTTCTGGTCGGTAAAGTGATGATCCCGTGCGCTCGCGGTAAAGAACAATCCCACTCCCTCATCCTGTCGCAGCATCAGCTTCAGCGCGTCCACCACCTCCTCATGACCTAACCGCTTCATTTCATCGGACCACCTCAGTCAGGAAAAGACTTGCTCCGCCTGTCAGAAACACCCTTTTTTACAGCACTTCCTGTTTTCTCTCAGGAACTTCAGTTCAGGCTTTCAGATTTCTTCCAAACCAAAGAATCACCTCTATTCAGTAGCTTCAGGTTGTTCGTGGTTAAAAGGCTCGGCTATTAGAATGTTTTTTGTTTTTTTTTGTACTTTATCATTATGTTTGGATTGTATTCGATTTGGAGAGTTTGTATCCTTAAATTCAAATGATTTTGTCCAAAAAACAAACAAAAACAAAATCTAAATGGTTAAAACACTACCACTTAAAATTGTTACTACTTCTTACTCGCTTTCTGATAACTATGGCTTTTTTTTATGTCACATCCTTGACTTATGATCAGTTTAGAAATTCTTATGCAATTTTCAATGTGGTTTAAATTTTAATCAAGTCTGTAAAAAAAAATAAAACGATTGTAGTTTCTTTGTTTGTAATCATGGATTCAGGTTCCTAAGAAACAAGGTATTTACATATTTATGCAATTCCTCTTTTTGTTTTTTTTTCTGTTTTGGAAGCGGTTATTCTAAAAATCACTCCTTTTTAAAAGCTTGCTCACTTTACAATAGTATTCACAAAGGTATGCACAAGTCTTTTTCATTTTTATATGATCTTAATATCCGAGCAAATACAGTTTTCACTTTATTAATTACAAGCAGCTGGTATTCTACTTCAGATCATTAGAAGCTTAAAAATCTGTTTTTCCAGATCATATTGGCACATCCTTTCTGTTCATACACATTAATTTATAAAAGAAGAGCACTAATGTAGTTTAGATTATTAAATGAAATAAATAAATAAACATTGGTTCACTTGCATGTCTTAGAAAGGACCAACACGAAGCTGCAGCTTCTATTTTTTTTCTTAATTCCTGCTCAAGATTTATAGATAAGCAGGAAATCTGCCTCGTAAGAATCTGCCAGATCATTCTAGATTATTTTGAATGCAGCTCTTCCACTTTAACACACGCAGAATGTTCTTGGCATTATTATTGTTTTGTGTGTTGTTGGTATAGAAGGAAAAGTGTTCACACCCTTTAACTAACATCATTTCATCTTTGGCTAATGTAGAGCTGTGTTTAATGACTTTTGCATTTGAAATTCAATAAAATAAATCAAACATGCATATATTTCCTTCACTATATATGTAGGATCTGTGATATTTTAATTATTTATACAGTTTTAATATAGTAAATTCATATTGTGATCAATAGTATTAGTATGTTTCATGTTAAAGTATTATTATAGTATAATAACCCCTGGCAAAAAGTATGGAATCACCACTCTTGGAAAATGTTCATTCAATTGTTTTAATTGTGTAGGGGGAAAAAAACTAATCACAGACATGCCACAAAAATATTTTCATTTAATATTAAAACTCCGGATTTAAGAACTTAAACTTCCACTTAAAAAAAGGAAAACATTGAACATAGAACCAACATGTTCTAAAATAAAGACATGAGTTTGTCTTGCTTGCACGGTCAAAGCCTTTACTTTGTCTGAGTTAGAGATGTACGTAAATATTTGCACGAGCCAAAATTGTGAAAAGTAGAAAAAAAATATGGAATGTATGGTGCTTTATACAATTTAAATTATTAATGAAATCTAAATAATCAGACAAAATCATTCAGAAACCACCTACACTGACTAAAACCAAATATGAATTAAAATGTACAAATTACAAAAACAAACTTTTTTTAATGAGCAAATTTTTTTTAATGGGCACATTGTGTACATTTACATGTTTGCCAAACTCTTTATTTAAAAATCATTGTTGAGGGATGTTACATGTGGGTCATTTGAAGAGCGCACTGAAGAAATCCCCCTTCCCTGCTTTCAGAGTAGCGTTCTCGCAGAACGGCGGAGGAATGAACACGGATGGATCCTCAATCCCTCGAATGTTGTTAAAAAAGCTGAAACAATCAGATTCGACAGGATCCGTGAAACGCAAAAACGCTAAGCAAATCCTGGCTTTCTGTGTACATTTTTTTTTTTATTCTGTCTATTAATGTTCTCTCTCACACACACACACACACACACGCTTACCTGCTTACAATCAAGTCAGTTTTTGGTACACTATAAAGTACACCTACAGGAAAGCAGCCAAACTCTGTGAATGTCATGGCATACCAGCCTAGAGTAATGGAAGGAAAACCCGCTGTTAGTGAGAGCATCAATATGAAGTAAAATAATTTTCAGCTCAAGGTTTCTTTTGGTTTGTGTGTTTGTACCTTGGACCTCAGGTAAGTCTCCAGCCCATGAGTTGGCGAGCACACCTTCACCAGGTCCAGAGAGACTCCCTAACACCACCTGACCAAGAAGAGTAGAGTTGTCCGGGATCTCTATCGGATGGAACTCCGCCATCAGCTCCTGCTTCTGGCACGTCATGTGTTTATAGTCGATCTGGTACATCACGTGCTGATGAGAAAGTGAACATCAGCTTTACCAACCATTGTTTCTCTCTTGCATTGTTGTTTTTATGTTGTGTGTTTAAAGATTTTTAACTTTTCCTGTAATAAACTTCATTAGTAAAATGAGGAGTGAAAAGTAATGAATTACATGCTAACTTTACAAACTCCACTAGAACCAATTGCCTTCAGAAGTCACATAATTAGTCAATAATTAGAGTCTAATTAGAGTCCAGCTGTGTGTAATTTAATCTCAGTATGAATACAGCTGTTCTGTGGAGGTTTGTTAGAGAACATTAGTGAATAAACTTGAAGCCCAAGGAACACACCAGACAGGTCAGGGTAAAAGTTGTGAAGTTTAAAGCAGGGTTAGGTTATAAAAAAATATTCAAAGTTTTGAACATCTCACAGAGCACTGTTCAATCCATCATACGAAAATGGAAAAAGTATGGCACAACTTCATGATATGGACGTCTACCTAAACCAGGGGTTGGCAAGTTTGGTCCTAGAGAGCTGAAGACCTGCAGATTTCAGCTCCAGCCAATGGAAAAAAAATCACCTGGCTGTAACCTTGGCAATCCTGAAGACCTTGATTAGTTTCTTCAGGTGTATTTGATTAAGGTGGGTGCTGAACTCTGCAGGATTGCAGCTCTCTCTGCCGGACCAATCTTGCCTACCCTTGACTTAAACTAACAGGCCAGACAAGGAGAGCATTCATCAGAAAAGCAACCAGGAAGCCCATGGTAATTCTGGAGGAGATCCACAGCTCAGGTGGGAGTACATGTCCACAGGACAGCTATAAGTCGTGCACACCACAAATATGGCTTTTATGGAAGGGTGGCAAGAAGAAAGCCAAAAGAATTCCTGTTTGCAGTTGCGACAAGAGCTGAAGATCCTGCGATTTGCTTTGACACAATGAGTATGTTAGAGGGACTGTACAGGTTGGGGACAAATTTATAGAGGCCAGGGTAAGGTGGTTTGGACATGTGCCGAGGAGGGATGAGGGGGTCTGTTAGAGATGGAGATGTTAGAGATGGAGTTGCCGGGCAGGAGGAGAAGAGGAAGGTCCAAGAAGAGTTTTATGGATGTACTGTAGTAAGGGAGGACACGCAGGAGTTTGGAGTGATGAAGGAAGATGTGGTAGACAAAGTTAGATGGAGACAAATGGTCCTCCCTGGTGACCTCTAATGGTAGAAGCCGAACGAAGTATGAAGAAGAATAAGAAGAAGTGACTGGCTAATGGGTTAAAAAAAACAAAAAAGCAAAAATTAGCATTAACGCTGCAACAACCTAAGAGTATTGCATTTAGCTGTTGTTGCTTTTCTTCATATACTCTTAATAAAGCTAGCATAGTTGTTAGTTACAGTGTGTATTCATAAATAAATTTGACAGGATCTAGATTGCTTAGAGAGGTAGTACCTTCATGTGACCTGTTTTATTTTCTTTCTCAATTACTTTCTTTAGAAGTATCACAATGACATAATATGAGGATGTGTTTGTTCCTTAATTAGGTTTCCTCAAGTGTGTATGTGTGTGTGTGTGTGTGGAAAATCTTTACTAGTCTTATCGTAGTGAATATGTATAATATACAGTAGCAGTAATTCTTCTAAACTCAGTATGTTTGATCTTTAGTATGTGTAAATAGATTAGCATGTTAGTGAGTTAGCACTCTTCCTGGGTGCTATATTTAATTTAGCTATTAACGCCCTTTGCTGGATATCAGCCAGTTATTCTGGATACTACACAGAGAATTACTAGCTAATGCTAGCTAATTAAATGCCAGCTAAGACATGTTAGCTTAAATGCACAGTCGCCATGTGACATTAGCTTACTGTATGTAGCAAACACAGTGCAGTTTTGTTGATTGTAGTGACATGAACAGTATTTTGTACTCAATATTGACTACTTACCAGCAGTATTCTGATATACTGAACTCATGATAACTGGTCCTCAAGCAATGTTTAGCATGAAAACACCCACATGGTCCTTATGATGTATTGTATTTCTGACACAGTTACATCCTGTAGCTGAGAACAAACTTTATGCAAATTTTAAGATTTTTTATTTGGTCCTCATTAGTTTGTTACCTGAAAGCTGTGTATATCTTTGTGTGTCTGTGTTTGTGTTACCTCCTGATAAAGGAGCAGAGCATCCACAACTTCCGTATGATTCCCATCTATTACAAACTCTCGGATGCGGATGCGCTTTAATATAGCATCGAAGGATTGCTTCCCAAGTCCATGGAGATTGCCATTTTGAGCTACCTGAGAATGAGAAGAATTATATTATATTATATTATAGAGACTATACTGTCATAAACACATTCGATTTTTTTTATACCACCCCATATGTATATGGGGTGGTATCAAAAAATGTCAAGACTACTTCTGTAACATGCCAACAGATGGCAGCACAAGGCAGCACACACTGTCTCACGGAGCACGTGTCCCAAAAGACATCGTCCTGTGTACATTGAGAGCTGTCCAACTAGTGCTATTCTGACCACGTCCACTACCACATCTGTGATTTCATCATGGACAACAAGATAGAGCAAGTTAAAGACGTTTGACATAATTTGAAAAGTTCAAGGCGATGCTGCAATGAGTCGTTCATGGTGTTTTGAGTGGTACGGGCGCTTGAGGTGCATAAGAACATTACTAGAAGATGACAAGAGATCAAGAATACCTTAAAAAAATTTTGAAACCATTCTGCAACTTATGCATGATAATTATCAGAGAACTTCTGCACCCACATAATAAAAAAGTGGTTTTTATGTGGTTAGTTCTATTAACCACATAAGAAAAAAGTATTATAGTATATAATAATAGTTAAGTAATTTATAATAATGAAGTAGTTTGATACCACCTCATATACTGTATTATTAAGAATATAGGATTCTGTATTTACATTTGTTTTATTTGCATTGTATGCATGCTCTGCATCCTTGCTTTCCAGTTATATAGTAGTAGGCTGGTATAAACATACATGATTTGAAAACAATGATACTACTGTAAATAATAGCAGACATGATCCATATTGTAAAATTTTGTGATGGCAAAGATATTGAGAAAGTTCAAAGATGCCTAAGAAATGAAAAGTTTACAACACTCACCACACTAAAGCTTCCCTCGAAGAGCGGAGGACTTCCTGTAAATTAATAAATTCAGACATTTGATATTTATTCATAAACATCGGGCAACTAGTGTGTCATGTAGCTGATAACAATGGAAGCTTCACTGCTGACAAAGTGCCTTTGTATAGGAAATATTAATGTAAATGTCTCCAGGTTAGTGCATTAATACACAGGAACTTTAGTGAGAACTTTAGTGTGTTGCTTTATAATGAAACTCAGGTTTTAATTTTACAAAAAATCAATACACCAAAATAAAGATTTTTCCTTCTAGAAAACACTCTTTTGTAAACCTATGAGTTGATCCTGATCAGAATCCAGTACTTACTGCAAGGACGAGGTTTCTGAGCCAAGCAGCCGCCGGCCACGAACACCAACAGGACACAACACAACCAGAGCTGCATGTCTTCCCACTACGGTTTTTGCAGTTGTTTGGATTGTGTTCCCTGCTTCCTTATATAGTGCCTCATTAAAACCAGCACACTGTAAACTCTCACTTCCTGATTTCCAGTCACATGTGTACTCTCTGTGTGGAATGTAATCATCTGCCTTTCTGTGCATGTAACAATCTTGTGTAACCTGAGTGTCCCTTGTGATATTGCTCAAAATGTGATGATTGATTGCATTACATGAACGTTAAGTAGAAACTTAGAAGGAAAAAATTTCCTTCCGCAGCTGCCTGCTGTATACAGTCCCTACGGAAAATAAGTATTTGATTCCAAAAATACAACACTAGAAGCTCTTGTCTGCAAGCACAGTGGTAAGACATTTCTTTTAGTTGGTTACCAGGTTTGCACACATTTCAAAAGGAATTTTGGTCCACTCTTCTTTACAAATATTCCCTAAATCCGTACAGTTTCTTGCCTATCAATCTTTATAGGATTATGGTCTGGAGACTGGCTATGCCACTTCATGACCTTAATGTGTTTCTTCTTGAGCCACTCCTTTGTTGCTTGGCAATATGATTTGGGTCATTGTCATGCTGGGAGACCCATCTATGACCCATCTTCAGGAGGTTCTCATCTTAAATTGTACAATACATGGCCCTGTCCTGGCAAAGTCAGCCTGAAAATTGAGAAACAGTCCCAAAGCATGAACTTTTCCACCTCCGTGCTTGACTGTAGGAATGGTGTTTTCAGGGTCATGGTCAGCATTTTTCTTGCTCCAGAAACAGCGAGTTGAGTTGATGCCAAAGGGCTCAATTTGGCCTCATCTTACCACAGCACTTTCTCCCAATCCTTGCTTCTCTGTTCATTGGAAAACTTTAGACAGGCCTGTACATGTGCCTTCTTGAGCAGGAGGATTTCAATCCATGGCAGCATATTGTGTTAACAATGGTTTGTTAGGTGACTGTAATCTCAACTGCTTTGACATCCTCTCATACAGTATAGTTCTGGTCAGATTCCTCACTTTTCTCATGATCATCCTTACCCCATGAGACAAAATCTTGCAGGGAGCTCTAGGCCAAGCCTGATTAATGGTTATCTTCCATTTGTGAATAATCGCTCCATCAGTTGTCTTCTTCTCAACATGCTTCTTGCTGATGGTCTGGTGGCCCGTTTCAGCCTTGTGCAGGTCTACAATCTTGTCACTGATGTTCTTTGACAGCTCTTGGTTTTTGCCCATGGTGATGAGGTTTGAATGGAAGATGGAGATTCTGTGGACAAGTGTCTTTTATACACGTAATGAATTTCCCTTCTTAAATTAATCTGTGCACCCCATGAGCACATGACCAGTCTGTGGGAGCCAGAATTTTATGTTTGTTGGTAGAGAATTAAATACTTACAATATAGTTACAATATACAGTATCTTAATCTATATACAATACAACATGTGTCTATATCTTACAATAGCTTATTGCAGTTGCAATGGCAAATGTGCAATAACAAATGTGCAATAATTGAGTTGTGCAATATTACCTAGGGCAATTTGCTTGGAAGTATAACTTCTGTATTCTTTTTCAATTGTATTTATACTGTTCTGTCCCAACTTCATATTTGCACATTTTACTTTGCTGATGTAACATAGACATTTCCCCACTGTGGGGTTCCCTTTTTTACTTACTGAAATGCACTCAATTCATAACATTAATATAATGTGTTTTTTATGGATTTTTGTCTCTAGACTCATTTTATTTGTAAGTGGACAAACTTTTGACATATACAGGGGATCAAATAATTATTTTCCTCACTGTAAACATAATACTTTACTTCAATTCCTCACTATCTTGAATGATGATAATTTATATACATAAAAAATTGTCCAACAAATTTTTAAAGCCGTGCGTGACCTGCTTAAAAATGATACCTGAAATGACTGGAATGTCAAAGAATTATTTAGTTGTACAGTATGTGGGTTTTATTTAAATCCCCAAAAATCAAAGGATACTGAGAGTGTGGTCAAGTCATGAGCTAAAACAGGAATCAAAACCTAGTGACTTTGATACTACTGACTGGAAAATCAAACGGAATTAACACATTGTGTAAATAAATACTCAGTGATTGCAGACTTCCCAGTTATTTAGAGGAAATGTAACAGAACGTAGTCTTTCTCGATTGGGACACACATACTGTATTCTTGTATACGGAATCCATCTGTTCATTTATCTGTCTACCAACAGTACTTTATTTTCAGTTACAATTTTTATTGTTGTCCTCCATAAAAACTGGAACATTTAACTATACAGTACCAGTCAAAAGTTTGGACACATCTTCTATTTACATGGTCTTGTTCTTGATTTTTTAAATTTCTTTACTTTTTACACTGTAAAACAACGCTGAAGGCATCAAAAATGCACAATGATCTCCTTTGAACAGTTGATATTGAGATGTATATCTGCTACTTTTGCTCTGTAAATCCTTCATAACGGCTCTAATCTGAGGTGATGTTTGAGGTTAATTGGTGATTTCTGAGGCTGGTGACTCTAAATTAACTTCTCCTCTGAAGCAGAGCTAAGTTTTGGTCTTGCTTCCCTGGGAAGGTCTTCATGAGAGACAGTTTCATCATGGAGCTTGATGGGTTTTGCAAATGCATTTGCATTTCTTGCAGGAGCAGATCTACTGGTGTGGCCAGTTGCCACCCTAAGAAAAAGCCTTGCCACCCCATTTGCCACCCCAGCACCAGTGTCCTAGTGTTCTAAAAAATAAAAGAGTTTCCTCGACCGGTTTACAGCAGCGACTCTGTATTTTGATGACGTAGTGTGACGAGCGTCCCAATCAGGGGACTCTACATTCTACATGTTTGCGTAGAACTCAATAAAGAGAAGTTAACTATACCGTACCATCTCGTTTAATTTATCTGACGTTCCAATCCAGATATCAGGTACAAGTCAGTCACACATCAGCCTTTATTTCATTTATTTAATTTCATCTCATAATTTTAATGCCACCCCCCCCTTGCCACCCCATGAATAATTTTCTAGATCCGCCCCTGATGTCTTACATTTCTTGTTCTCACAAGAACTGTTCCAGAACACCTGATGGCAACTGATTGTTGCTGTTACTCAACAACCTAATGGTATTTGTGTTATTTAAAAATGTTATAAAAATGTATTTAAAAAAATACTAATCCAAAAACATTGAATTTAAAATGTGAAAAGTAGGTCTGTATGGGCCTACTGTACTGGAAAGAGTAGAGAGCACCTACCTGCTAAAACCCATAGAAGCACTTTCAGCTAGAAAACACATCTGATAGCGTTATGTCATCTTATACAACAATTTACTCCTTAATAACTGCTTTCTGAATTCGTTCTGAATTGCCCATGTTGTTCTGTCCATGGCTAACGCACGCTACGACGCCAATTAACTTCTAACACAAGGCTGAATCATACAGTAAATCCCTCTCTAACCCCTACACAAGGCACTACATGGTGTGAGGAACAATGAATTGTATATCCTACATATTGCTGTTGATGTTCTAATGCAGAATAAGTGTAAATAAACGTATTTCAGGACTGTCCACCACCTCCATGGTTTATTCTCCTCATCTTCCCTGCATAGTACTTGTAAGAATTTAAACCTACTTTCTTGCCTGTTCATTACACTAACTGTTGGTCGCAGTTAGTTAGCTCCATCAGTCGCAGAAGGATATGTGTATGAAATAAGTGGTTGAATAAATGATCATAAAATGTTTATAATAAATATCGTTTGTAGAACTGTTGTATAAAAGCAAAATATATATTCATAAAGGGATGCACAAGTCTTTTATAATAATATACATTCCCCCCAAAAATTAACAAAAGGATGCACAAAGTCTTTATATATTTTTTTAATATGATCTTAATTTTTTTCCCTCATTTTTTATAAATATTTTATTTTAAATATGATCTTAATATCCGAGTGAATAATGTTTTCATTTATTAATTACAAGCAGCTCATTAAAAACGAACAAAACACTAATAAAAATCTGCTGTTTCGCCGGATCACATTGGCGCATCCTTTCTGTTTAATGTATATAATTAATGCACTAAACACCTAGTTTAGATGATGATTAAATTTAAAAACAAATACATCATTTATTCACTTGCAAGTCTCTTTAAGATACAGAAAAGACCAAATCAACATGAAGCTGCAACATTTTTTTTTCATTGTACACACACAAAATGAAAAAAAACAAACATTTTTTAAAAATGTTATTTATTTATTTATTATTTTTATTATTGTAAACACCCTTTAACTAACATAATGTCACCTCTGGCTAATGTAGATCTGTGTAATGCAATGTTTAATGACGCTTCCATTTGAACTGAAAAAAAAAAAAGTTAAACTAAACAGCCACTCTTTAAAACTGTGATGAGCAAAAAAAAAAAAATTTTTTTTTTAAATTTTTATATTGCTTTTCAATTAAGTGCAATGCAGTATACATTTTAAAATGAGCACGCTGTGTAGATTTAAATGTTTGCCAAAATCTTTATTTAAGATCAGTGTTAAGGGATGTTACATGTGGGTCATATGAAGAGCACCAGAATTGAATCAGAAGAAAACACTGAAGAAATCCCCCTTCCCTGCTTCCAGAGTAGCGTTCTGGCAGAATGGTGGAGGATTGAACACGGACGGATCCTCAATCCCACGACTGATATTGAAAGTGCTGAAACAATCAGATACAACAGGATTTATGAAATGGGCAAACCAATTTGTTGTATAGATATTTGCATCTTAAGAAAATCCCCTCTCTCTCTCTGTTACACACACACACACATACACACTTACTTGTAAACAATCAAGTCAGTTTTTGGCATCCTGTAAAGGGCAGTTACAGGAAGGCAGCCAAACTCGGTGAATGTAATGACATACTGGCCTTGGGTAAAGAAAGGAAAACCCGCTGCTAGTGAGAGCATCAAGATGAATTTCATATATTGACCTTTTTATACAATCTATGATATTAACTAAGGCTTAAATCATACACTATATACAACATTTCTACATAATAGAGATCAGGGGGAAAAAAACTTTAATTCAGTGTAATTAATACACTATGTTTGCATTTGAGGTGGTAAAATGTTGCTGTTCCTCTATAATCCTACAGGGGGCAGGGTCTGAACTATTCACACAATAATTGCAAGCAAGCAGCACAATAATTGTAACGGAATCGGAGTAAAAAATATATCACATCAGAATGTTTATATTACAGCATTGCAATACTAACTGAATTGGCACCTACAGTAGGTATCGTGATACTATGGTATGAGCTGGTTCCTGGTGATTCCCATTCCTACTTCATACTGTTTAGACTACTAATGCTTCCACAACCCACCATACTGCGGCCATTGAAACCACCTTGATCCCCTGGGACTGAGCAAACAGAATAAAACTCAGTTTTATAGACGCCAAATCAACATGCATCATCTGTTGTTGGAAAACTTTAACCTCAGTGGTCTGTGACGGCACTACAACCCATTTACAAGCAGATCAAATACATTTGCTCACCCACTCATTCATTATCTATACCATTTCATCCTGCATACAGGTGAGCAGGGGGCCTGGATCCTATTCTAGGAGACTTAAGGACACGAGGCAGGGTACAACCTGTATAGGATGCCAAGCCATTGTAGGCCACTTACACACACTCACACCCTTTTAACCTATTTGGGAATGCCAGTTAGCCTAATCTGCATGTCTTCTGACTGTGAAAGAAATTCACCAAGCATGGGGATAACATGCAAATTCCTTGCACACAGACCCGAGGCAGGAATCAAAGCCAGAACCTGGAGGTTCAAGGTGACAGTGCTAACCGCTAAGCCCCCATGCTGCCAGATCAAATACTGTACAATACAAATCAATTCATATTTTACCACTGTCATTTTACACATCGTCAAGGTTAACACCCATTTTAGGTCAAGATTTCTTTTGGTGTGTGCGTTTGTACCTTGGACCTCGGGTATCTCTCCAACCCATGAGTTGACGAGCACACCCTCATCAGGTGCAGAGAGACTCCCTAACACCACCTGAGCGAGGAAGGTAGCGTTGGACGGGATCTCCAGCGGGTGGAACTCGGACGTCAGCGCCTGCTTCTTGCACGTTTGTTGTTTATAGTCGATCTGGTACAGCACTTTCTAATAAGAGATACAACATCAGCTTTAGTAGCCGTTATATGAGTTAATCATGCCACTTTGAAAGCTAACTAGGGGTTCTGTGAAGCCCTCAGAGGTTTGTTGGAGAACATTAATGAACAAACAGCATCATGAAGGAACACACCAGACAGGTCTGGGATGAAGTTGCGGAGAAGTTTAAAGCGTAAGGTTTAGGTTATAAAAAAATATCGCAGGCTTTGAACATCTCACTGGGAACTGTTCAATCCATAGTCTGAAAAAAGAAAGAATATGGAACAACTGGAAACCTACCAAGACAGACCAAGCAGTCGACCTAAACTAAGAGGCCGGGCCTGGGGAGCATTCATCAGAGAAGCAGCCAAGAGGCTTTTGGCTGCAGAGATCCACAGCTCAAGTGGGAAAATCTGACCACAGCACAACTATAAGTCATGCACTCCACAAATCTGGCCTTTGTGAAGGAGTGGCAAGAAGAGAGCCATGGTTTAAAGGAAAATTTAAGCTTAATCTGTATTTGGTCCTCCGCAGTGTGGTTCCCTAAAGCTGTGTGTGTGTCCTTGTGTATCTGTGCCAGTGTTACCTCTTGGTAGAAGAGCAGAGCATCGAAAACGACCGTATAATTCTCAGCCTTTACAAACATTCCTAAGTAGATGCGCTGTAATTGAGCGTCGTAGGAGTACTTCCCAAATGCCAGGTAATCGCCATTTTTAGCAACCTGTGGAAGAGAAGACGGAGAAAGAGGTATATGTAGAGGAAATCAAATGAAAATAAAATTGTGAAGAAAAATGTCATGTGTATGAGGTGGTATCAAAAAGTTTTAGAGATTAGTTTTGTAACACTCACCACACTAAATTTTCCCTCAAGGAGATCTGCACTTCCTGTAAATAAATAAATAAATGCAGGGATTCATTATTTATTTATTCATACCCAAATGCACTGCTTTGTATGAAAGTCATGCCCAGGTGTCTTTTTATCTTCACTATCATCAGGATTAATGTCTGATTTCATGAAGTATCGGCATGCAGGAATATTAAATCATAGTTCAGCCTTTATTCATCATATATATTTTACATTACTGCATCATACAATTATTTCCTAGCTTTTTGGCAGTAGGCTGGGTTCAGAGTGCAGGGTCAGCCGATATATAGTGCCCCTGTAGCCGACACAATTATGGGCCTTGCTCAAGGGCCCAACAGCTGCAACCTGGTCAACCAGCGGACAACGAAGGTGTTGTGTAGTTGATAAGTACTGTATATGAGCTTGATAAGATAGTTAATACGCCTCCAAGTATAACAATAGAAGCCTCACTGCTGACAATGTGCCTTTGTGTGAGAAACAATAAAGGGTTTCAAATTAGAGCATTAATATACACAAGAATAATTGTGTTGCTTTAAAATCAAATCCAGGTTTCATTTATTTTAAAAAGCAATACACACGCACACACACACACAAAACAACTACCCCCTCTAAATCACGCCTATAAGCATCTATAAGTTGATCTGAAGCAGAATCCATTACTTACTGCAAGGTCGAGGTTTCTGAGCCAAGCAGCCTCCGGCCGCAAACACCAACAGGGCACAACACACCCAGAGCTGCATGTCTTCCCACTACAGTGTGTTTGCACTTGTGTGGATTGTATTCCCTGCTTCCTTATATATTGGCTCATTAAAACCAACACACTGTAAGCACACTCTCAGTTCCTGGTTTTCGGTCACATGTGTACTCGATATGAGGAAGGCTACCATCTGGGTCTGTAGTCTTGTCTTGTGTAACCTGAGTTTTTTGCGTGTTATTGCATTAAAATGTGATACTTGGTTGCGTTACATATGGACTTAGGAGGAAACATTCTCACATTTCAAATTTCATAATCAGGAAGAATTTGTAAAGAACTTCTGTTTTGTGCTTACACGCAGGTCCCATGATGTAATAATTACAACCATGATGTCAATGTGAGCTGATCTGTATACACTATGTGTGTGTGTATACTGAGGACCCTATACAACATTTGTCTTGCACAGTTTTAAAAAGTGGCATACTCGATTAAAAGATTTTATATTTGTGCCTCAGACTTCTGGGCTGCTTTTCTTACTGGGAACTGGAGTCTTAAGGCAAGGCAACAGAATTTTCCCTTCCAGTGGCTTTGTCGCAATGGCTAGCTATTATTGAGTCTGGTGCCATTGCAGCGGAGTATAGTGGGCCCGCTTTCCTGGGGCAACATCCACCTACATGCCACTTGCCAAGTTAATGTGTCGCATGCTCTCACCAAACTCTCAGGCAGTTTTTGCCAGATGTCTAAGCTCTACGCTTCCTATTAAAGAGTGGAGCAAGCCTGAGATCCATCGAATATTTTCCACCAACCATGCCAAATTTTATGACCTCATCCCTTCACACACCTGCAGAAGGGGACGCCATCTAGAGGAAGTGATGGATGAAAATGCATTTGGGTGCATGCCCGTCACTGCTGCTTCCATGACACAGTTGTCAACTAAAATACGATGGGGAAAATAATGATTTGATCCCCTGTAGATTTTGTAAGTTTGCTCATTCACAAAGAAATTAAGTGTCTATAATTTTTTATTATAGAGTTATTGTAAAGGATAGGGAGGCACGGTGGTGTAGTGGTTAGCACTGTCGCCTTGCACCGCCAGGGTCTGGGTTCGATCCCCGGCCAGGTTCGATTCCCGTCTCTGTGTGCATGGAGTTTGCATGTTCTCCCCGTGCTTGGTGGGTTTCCTCCGGTTTCCTCCCACAGTCCAAAGACATGTAGGTTAGGCTAATTGGCGTTCCCAAATTGCCCGTAGTGTATGTATGAGTGAGTGTATGTCTGTGTGCACTGCGATGGATTGGCACCCTGTCCAGGGTGTACCCTGCCATATGCCCTAAGTCTCCTGGGATAGGCTCCAGGTCCCCCGTGACCCTGAATACAGGATTAAGCGGTGTAGATAATGAGTGAGGGTGTAAAGAGAGAATATAAATAAAAGATCCAGAAAAAAACACAATATACAAATGTTATAAACTGATTTGCATTTTAATGAGTAAAATAAGTATTTAATACCAAAGCAAAACATGACTTAGTACTTGGTGGACAAGCACAGAGGTGCATGCATCTCAGGAGATCATATCATCACATGGCTTTTCATACCATTGGTATGCAGACGACACACAACTTATTCTGTCCACCCAGATTTCTGCCTGTCTGGCTGACATCTCATCCTGGATGGCAGCTCATCAGCTAAAGCTCAATCTGAAACCAAAATGCTGTCCCTGGTGATTCATCCCCCCGTCAAGAACTTGTGATCTCAATCAAATCCCTCCCTAATTCTGCCACTGCCCGCAATCTTGGGTAACTGTGTACAACTGTCTGTCATTTTCCCCATACATCGCTAACCTTACTCGCTCTTGTCAATTTCTTCTTTACAACATCAGAAGAATTCGGCCATTTCTTTCTTCACAGGGTACTCAGGTGCTCTTTCAGTCCCTTGTTATATCAAGACCGGACTACTGCAACTCACTCCTGGCAGGTCTGCTTCTGTCAACCATTCGTCCTCTGCAGCTGTCCAGAACGCAGCTGCACGTCTGGTTTTCAAACTTCCCAAGTTCTCCCACACCACCCCACTTCTCCGCTCGCTGCACTGGCTCCCTGTAGCTGCCAAATTCAAAACCGTGATGCTTGCCTACAAAGCTAAAAATGGCCCAGCACCCATTTACCTCTCAGCTCTAATAAGCCCATGCACCACACCACGTTCCCTTCGATTTTCCCAACATTGCTCGCCTCGTCCCACCATCTCTTAGAGATCGAGGAAGAACTTCATCCAGACTCTTTTCTGTTCTGGCACCCAGGTGGTTGAATGAACTTTTCTTAGATGTCCATATGGTGGAGTCTTTGACAATCTTTAAACGACGACTCAAGACGTACCTTTTTCTTCGATACTTGGACTAACCAAGTGCTTGACTGTAGAGGTGGTGTTTTTAGAGTCATAGTTTCACTTCGAAAAACAGAAAGACAAGTTGAGGCCAGAGAGAATGTTCCACTGTTATAGCACAATAGTCTAAATATTTCATTTTGTTTTTCATGTTAGGATTTTAGTGTAATGCTATAAAACATCTTTTTATTGTATTTTGCATCATACTTGTACTATCCTGTGTCACAGTTCAACAGACTATTTTACAAATATTATAATCTTGAGTTTGTGTTAATATTTCATAGGAATTTATGAAAAATATGTGATATAACAGAGTTTTTTTTGTGTTATTGCTTATTTGAAGGTGTTTGATCTTCAATTTAGGAAAAATCTGTAAAATAACAGTGTTTCTCTGCTAATTGTCTAATGCTTTTGTTTTATTGAAGGTGTTTGATTATAATAATTTTTGAAAAAACTAAAAAACATTTTGCTGCTACACATCGAGTGCTGTTTTAATGAAGGTGTTAAATCGTATAAATTTTGGAAAAAATCTGTAAAATAACAGTTTTTTCTCTGTCAAAGATTAAATAACAATTTTTGTAAGTTTTATGTTTTTGCTCATAATATGAACTTTGTGTGAGTATTTTACCTTAATTTTAGGGTTTTTGTTTGGCAGCCATTGCTGCCAGTCATTTGACCGTTTTTTACTGTACTGTATGTGTCAGTCCATATCTCTGGTGGTTATCATTAATAGTAATCATTAATTACAATAAATATCAGTTGCGTCATGAGTGAAAGTCCCCAGTACTGGAAAGTGTAGAGAGCAGCTGTCTGATAAAAACTATTTGAAACCAGTGACAGAAGCTATTTCAGCTAGAACACACATCTGATAACATTAAGTTATCTTAAACAACACACTGTCACATTGACAACTGCTTCTAAGTCATTCTGAATTGCCTCTGAATTGCCCGTGTTGTTCTGTCTATGGCTAACGCAAGCTACAAAGCCAATTTTGTAACACCGCGTGTTTTGCAACAGGCAGCTGCGGTCAGCTGCTCCGCGGGTTTCCAGTCAAGCAGACCCGCAGCCACCCCCTCATGATGTTACGAGGTAACGCTCCCATAATAGCAATTAGGAATGCATGACACCTGGACGCATGTCTATATAAACCTCCTAGACAAAACAGTAGATGTGCAGACATTTAAGAAGCACCAGGTTGTGGAGCGTTGCCCCGGTATAAGGAAAAAGAAAAAGAAAACTGGAAAAAGGAAAAAGAGAAAAGAGAACTAATAAAAAGAAAAAGAAAAGATAAGGATTAGCCCTGCTTCAAGAAGCAGGGGATTTGTGTTTGCATTATCTGTGTTATCTAGTTTCATTAAGAAACCCCAGTTATTTCCGAAGGGGGAAAACATTCCTGAAAAGTTCACCAAGCACTCCCACAGCTCAGACACACACACAGCCTTTCCTCTGATGCTCTGCATAAGGGTTCTTTGTAAAACCACCCAGCATGCTAACACCACATGCTCTCAGTCAGAAGATAACAAATTAAAATCTAAAACGAGACTGAATCTCAAACCCCTCTTTTTCAAGGCACTACATGGTGCGTGGAATAAGGGATTGTACATCATACATAGTGCACAAGCTTTCCATTTAACGCTATTAGGGATTTAACTCTGAAACCCAGAAGTTAACGGAGTTAATATTCCAAACAGACAGAGAAGCGTAATTCGTCACCCCAGAGAACACTTATCTTATCTTCACCTCTCTGGAGATCCAGTGGTGGCATGGCCTAGACCACTGCATCAGATGCTTTGCATTGCATTTGGCTTGGATGCAGCTGCATGGAAAGCGATTCCACTGTCACTGTGCGACCTCTGTACACTATGCATCTCACTATGCATCCGCTGACCCCGCTCTGTGATTTTACACAGGCTTTTGTTCGCTGTTGTATTTGTTATAATAATACTATAATTATAATATAAATATAAATGTTTCCACTTTATTAATTACAAGCAGCGGTATTATACCTTAGCTCATTAGAAGCTTATATGCACAATTTATATTCATACACATTAATGTATAAAAAGGAAGCACTAAATATGTAGATTAGATGATAATGAAATAAAAAAAAATTTTTTTTTACTCAATATTTATAGAAAAGCGGGAAATCTGACTCATAAGAATCTGCCAAATCATTCTAGATTATTTTGAATGCAGCTCTTCCACTTTAACAGATGCAAAATTGTTCTTTGCATTATTATTGTTTTGTATTTTGCTGGTATAGAAGGAAAAGTGTTCACATCCTTTAACTAACATCATTTCATCTTTGGCTAATGTAATGCAATGTGTAATGACTTTGGCATTTGAACTTGAATAAAGGTTAGAAAAATCAAACACGATATATATGCATATATATATGTAGGATCCATGGTATTCTAATGATTTATTCAGTTTTAATATGATATAATAAGTTAATATTGTTAGTAATAGTTAATGTATTAGTACATGTAAGAATTGCTGATGTATGCAATTTGATCACAGAAATATTATTATTCCCAAACAGCTGATTTTACTTTGATTCTTCAGTCGCAACTGTTCCAAGAGTTATTAAAACATGGTGCTAGGAAACAGGACCAACAACAACAACATCTGACAAGATAAAGTATATTAAAGAATTAGGTAAATATTTGCATGAGCCAAAATAGGTGCTTTATACAAATTAAATTGTTAATAAAATCGAAATAATTCGACCAAATTATTCAGCTGTTAAAGAAGTCATGTACATGAACTAAAAAGCACAAACTAAAAAAACAAACCATTTATGTAATGAACAAAATCCAAAATCTTTATTTAAGATTATTGTTGAGTGATGTTACATGTGGGTCATATGAAGGTCACCAGTGCAGATTCAGAAGAACGCACTGAAGATATTACCCTCCTCTGGTTTCAGAGTAGCGTTCTCGCAGAATGGTGGAGGAATGAACACGGACGGATCCTTAATCCTTAATGTTGTTCCTCTATAATCCTACAGGTGGCAGGGTCTGAACTATATATCACATCAGGATGTTTATGTAATCGTGATACTTAAAGCATCGCAATACTAATTGAATTGGCACCTAGTTAGCGTTAGTTTTGGTGTGTGCGTTTGTATCTTGGACCTCAGGTAAGTCTCCAGTCCATGTGTAGACAAGCACCCCTTCACCAGGTGCAGAGAGGCTCCCTAACACCACCTGAGCAAGCAAGGTAGCGTTGGCCGGGACCTCCATCGGGCTGAACTCGGATGTCAATGCCTGCTTTTTGCACGTTTGTTGTTTATAGTCCATCAGGTACATCACTTTCTAATGAGAGAGTGAACAAGATACAACATCAGCTTTAGTAGCCGTGGTTTCTCTCTTGCCATGTTGCTTGTAGATCATTTGGCCTACACTGGTTCACTGTATGGATATCATTAAATCGTATGACGTACACTATATATTCATAATTAAAAATAATGATTCATTTACTTTTGGAGTATATGTGAGTTAATCATGTCATTTTGAAAGCTTACTAAAATACAGCTGTTCTGTGAAGCTCTCAGAGGTTTGTTAGAGAACATTAATGAACAAACAGCATCATGAAGCCCATGAAGGAACACACCAGACAGGTCAGACTGGGATAAAGTTGTGGAGAAGTTTAAAGCAGGGTTAGGTTATAAGAAAAATCCCAAGCTTTGAACATCTCACGGAGCACTGTTCAATCCATCATCTGAAACAACTGCAAAACTACCATGACCGACCAAGCTGTCCACCTAAACTAAGAGGCCGGGCCTGGAGAGCATTCATCAGAGAAGCAACCAGAGTATGTACTGTAACTCTGGAGGAGCTGCAGAGATCCACAGCTCATGTGAGAGAATCTGTTCACAGGACCACTATTAGTCGTGCATGACACAAATCTGGTCATTATGGAAGAGTGGAAAGAAGAAAGCCATTGTTGAAAGAAGTCCTGTTTGCAGTTTTGCGATTTGCCATGTGGAGCATAATTTTAATTCATGCCAAGAAAGAGCGCCACAGACGCCATGTTTGCTTTGAGAATGCTGATGGAGAAGTGTAGAGAAGGTCAGGAAGAGTTACACTGTGTGTTTGTAGATCTAGAGCAACAGGGCAGGTTTTTGCAGAAAATCCTTAATAAGCTAGTCTTATCATAATGAATTTCGCAACTGTAGCAGTAATTCTTTACGGTTTAAATAGATTAGCATGTTAGAGAGGTAGCAGTCTTTCTGAGGGTATCATGAGTACAGTAATTGTGGGAGGTCCCTGCTATACGTATTTTTGCTAGGTGTTAGCCATTTATTCTGACTACTTCATAGACAATTACTGATTAATGCTAGCTAATTAATGCTAGCCAGCGTATTAGACATATTAGCATAAATGAACAGTCGCCATGTGACATTATCTTAACAAACACAGTGCAGTTTTAGTTACATGAACATTATCCATGATGTCACCACTTGGGGGAGCCACCTTGTTGGTGTCGAGGGATATAACATGGACCCACATGGTCATTTAGAAAATTCAGTATGTTCCTCATCCTGTACCTGAGAACTAACATTATGCAAAATTTAAGTTTAAGGTGTATTTGGTCCTCCTCATTGTGTTTACTCATGTATCCTGGATGTGAAGCTGTGTGTGTATCTGTGGCTGTGTTACCTCTTGATAGAGAAGCAGAATACCACGAGCTTTTGTATAATTCTCAGCCACTACAAACTCTCCAAAGTAGATGCGCTGTAATATAGCATCGTAGGAGTGCTCCCCAAGTGCCAGGTAATCTGGCACTGAGCTAACTGTGAAAATGAGCTAACTGTGAAAGAGAAGATGAAGAAAGAGAAATAGGAATATAAATTAAAAATAAAATAGCAAATAAAAATTTTATAAAGTATAAACTGTATGGAGTGGTATCAAAAGGTTTCAAGACTAGTTCTGTAACACGCCAACAGATGGCAGGACGAGGCCGCACGCACAGTCACAGGGAGCGCTGACCTTCATAAGTCAGTGTGCCAAAAAATATTATCCTGTGTACATCGGAGGTTGTGCAACTGGTGCTATTCTTACCATATGCATAAACATGTCTGCAATTTCATCATGGACAGCAAGTTAGAACAAAGTGCAAATGTGAAATTCTGCGCGAAACTGGGCAAATCTGCCACAGAGACATTTGATAAGTTTACGATGATGCTGACGAGTCATTTAATGTGTTTTGAAAGGCACACAGGCTTCAAGAGTGGAAGAACATTCCTGAAAGACAACAAGAGATCAAGATGTTCAATGAGCTCAACCCCCTAAATTGTGAAAGTCATTCGGCAACTCGTGCATATACACCTGTGTCACGGCGTGCGCCAAAATCTCATATTGCTTCTCGCTCAGTCCGAAGCTCACTAGGTAGGTGGCCTCCCCTTCTGCAGGTGAACAAAGGAGCGTGGCTGCGGGAATAGGCACCCGCTGGTGAGCAATCCTCCCAACCAGATTTCTAAAAGAAGTGATACATACGTCTGGAGAGCCACTTCTAAACCTTATTAATTCCTTACTACATTTATGTCACGTTCCTAAATCTTTCAAGTTGGCAGTTATTAAGCCTCTTCTTAAAAAATCCAATTTAGACCCGAATGAAACTGCACTAGTTAAAATTGCAAATTACTTGTTTTTAGTTTTGGACCAAGGCTGCATCTCAATACTTGTCTTACTTGATCTTAGTGCTGCATTCAGCACTATAGCTCGGAATATTCTCATAGAACGCTTACAAAATCACATACAGTAGGCCTTCAGGGACAGGAATTAAGATGGTTTAGATCCTACCTGTCTGATCAATACCATTTTGTAGATCTAAATGCAGAAATATCTGGTGTAATGCCAGTGAAATATGGGATCCCACAAGGGTCAGTTTTAGGACCTTTGCTGTTCTCCATATATATTCTTCTTCATATTTAGCTCCTAAGCTTTGGCATTGCCGTCCTGACAGTCTTCAGGGCTCAGACACAGTTTCCCAGTTTAAAAGTAGACTCAAGACGCATCTCTTTTATCTGACATACAAGTAATTCATCCCATAACCTCATACTCCAGTACATCTATCCTTACTGGCAAGTACGCTAATTCTTTCCACTGCCTATTTTTTTTTTCCTACCCTATTTCGAGGCATCTGGAGATTGTGCCAGCTTCAGTAGACAGAGGCCAACCCTGCGAGGATCCTGAGGCATCCAGAGAAGGACCAGCTCCAGGATTCTGCTTCATGATGGTTTGGATCTACTGTACACATGCTGCTCCTGAGCTCCCAGTAATCCAGATCCCCACTGCCCTATGCATCTGCTGACTAATCCCTGTGCTGAACTGGGCTCCATGTTAATTTAAATAACTTCTGTTATATTGAACTTCCAGCTGCATAACACATATAATGTTATATACGTAATTCCTGTTATCCTTTATCACCCAAATGAGGATGGGTTCCCTGTTGGGTCTGGTTCCTCTCGAGGTTTCTTTCTACTGCCATCTCAGGAGTTTTTCCCTTGCCACTCTAGCCGTCACCCTTGGCTTGCTCACCAGGGACAATCTCATTATTATCTAGACACATTTTTGTCACTAATACCCACTTTCATAAATGTTCTTTTCATTTTGTGAAGTTGCTTTGAGACAATGACCATTGTTAAAAGTGCTATGTAAATAAAATTGAATTGAATTGAGCTAATGGATACCGGGCTTCTCTCACGCTATAACACACATCGGGGGTGTTGGGCTGCCGATGTAAATCCGAGGATCTACTGAGTTAAGTTGTGCATAGTAAAATGTGGAAAAGCGGTATGCGAGTGGGGCAATGTAATGGGCCCCAGGGACTTCAAAGAGGTGAATGGAATGCGCCTTTGATTGCCACAACAAGGACAGCCGCGAGTTCACTGCCGAAGTTCCCGCGGCTCTTAAACTCCCAAACGAAGCCGGAATTCATGACCCTAATATAGTATACTTGTGCTGTTACAATTGCAATATTGTATAGCAATGTTTATTTTAGTGTATTTAGCACCCCCTAGTGGTTGTTCTAGTTATTTTTCTTTGTAGTGATGTCACAGGAAGTAGGCTTTTACAGAGTAGATGACCGCACGGCAGTTTCTATTGCAATCTCCAGCTATCTGTAGACATCTTACCAGTACTGTGGCATCGTCCGTATGTATTGCATTTTTATTGGTTAATTGGTTTATATGTATGCATATGGAGCCTGAAAATTGTTTATTTATAATGTTTATAAGAATTTAATGTTAACTGTCGTTAATCACATGGCGTAGTTGCATATCTTAAAATCTAAGCAGAATGTGCATTATTATTGATATAAGATTGTTTTTATTTCAGTTTTACCCTTTCTAAAGCCNACAGTAAATATCAACAACCCTGAAATGGGACTCAGGATGATTTGGGCCAGATTAGACGAGTGTTACGGCTCACCAGAGGCCATAGAAAAGGCTCTCTTTACCAAGCTTGACAATTTTCCAAAAATTACCAACAAAGACTACACAAAACTAAGAGAACTGAGTGACCTTTTGATGGAACTAAACACAGCCAAGGAAGATGGTGACCTCCCAGGTCTTTCTTATCTTGATACAGCTAGGGGTGTCAATCCCATTGTGATGAAACTGCCCTATGCCTTGCAGGAGAAATGGCTCTCTCATGGTTCCAGCTTTAAGGAGCGGTACCAATYGGCGTTCCCTCCCTTCTCTGTCTTTGTGGAATTTATTAGCAACCAATCTAAGATCAGGAATGATCCGAGCTTTAACCTGTCAGCACAAGCGGACACTAGCGTCAAAACAGACAAACCCACATGGAGACAAAACAGACAAAGAGAGATTATGGTCCACAAAACGGATGTTTCTACTTCATTTAGTCACAACATAACAAAAGAAGAGGAATCAGGAAGGAGGTGCCCAATACACCGGAAACCTCACTCACTTGCCAAATGTCGTGCTTTTCGAGGAAAGTCACTAGAACAACGTAAAGCTTTYCTCAGAGATCACAGGATCTGTTATAGATGTTGCGTTTCTTCCACTCACACTGCCAGAGAGTGTAAGTCAGATATCAAGTGCACAGAGTGTGAAAGTGAGAAACACCCTTCAGCTCTTCATCCTGGACCTGCACCTTGGACCATGCTTGTTAGTTCCTCATCAGAGCATGGCGGGGAGCAGGAGCCAACATCAGCTYTGGAGGGATTAGCAGAGGTAACTGCTGAATGTACAGACATATGCGAAGGTAACCTCACTGACAGACATTGTTCAAAGATATGCTTGGCAAAGGTTTACCCTGCTGGCTATAGAGATAAAGGCATACGTGTGTATGCCATCTTAGATGAGCAGAGCAACAGATCTTTGGCTCGATCCGAKCTCTTTGACATATACAACATTAAAGGTCCTAACTCTTCTTACCGCCTTACAACCTGCTCAGGAGTAACAGAGAATACTGGCAGAGTAGCTTGTAWTTTCCAAATTGAGTCAATAGATGGTAAGATAACGTGTCAACTTCCAAGTCTTCTTGAATGTAACGAAATTCCCAACAACAGGACAGAAATTCCAACACCTAACATAGCTTAYCACCACGCTCACTTAAAGCAGATAGCRCATCTGGTCCCAAAACTCGACCCTAAGGCTCCCATTATGCTTCTGCTAGGCCGAGACATACTCCGACTCCACAAAGTCCGCAAACAGCTTAACGGACCTTCAGATTTGCCTTATGCCCAAAAGCTGGATTTGGGATGGGTGATTGTTGGAAATGTCTGCTTAGGCAGTGTACATAKACCTGGTACTGTCCATACACTCTATACACGAGCTTCCCAGCAAGGGCGTCCAACTATCTTTGAACCATGCCCAAACACTTTCTGTGTAAGGGAGACATATAGCCATCCATTTGAACAGCCTTCAGGGAAAGTACGAACCTTTAGCTGCAACTGCAAGGGTAAACATCTTGGTTGCTCTGTCTTTCACTTAACAGGCAGTGACGACTGTGTGGCTCCATCTATTGAAGACCTAAACTTCATAAGCATAATGAAAAATAGCATCCAGAAGGATGATTCTAATAGCTGGGTAGCACCCTTGCCATTTAGGGTTCCACGACAGAGACTTCCAGACAACCGAACCCAAGCACTGAACAGATTCAGTGTTCTTAGGCGCAGYCTGGAAAAAAGGCCAGAGTTGAAACAGCACTTCTTTTTATTTATGGAAAAGATATTTGAGAACAAACATGCAGAAATCGCACCTCCTCTCAAAGAAAATGAGGAACGGTGGTACTTGCCCATCTTCGGTGTCTACCATCCCAAGAAACCAGGAAACATCAGAGTGGTGTTTGACTCTAGTGCTAAACACAATGGAATGTCCCTCAACGATGTTCTGCTGACAGGACCTGATTTAAATAACACACTGCTTGGGGTGCTAATAAGATTTCGCAAAGAAGCTGTTGCTGTTACAGCAGATATACAGCAAATGTTCCA
>QMIH01002549.1:18978-30444 GCA_003987875.1 Clarias batrachus | reverse complement strand
AGCAACTGCAACTGCTGGAATTAAGCTGGGACAATAACGTTATAAAATCTTAACTTTTTTTTTTTTTCAAACTTTTTTTTTTTTTTTTTAATAAATCCCACCTTCTACAGTATGTTATGACTGGTTGCAAGAATTCAGTCTCATCTATCTATTATTAGCTAGATGCTTTACTTTGATGAAATGTGAGCCAATCAGTTCCTCTTCCTCAGCCAGAGACCCAGTGGATAAATGTTAAGTAATGACTGATTGGAGAAAGTTGTTCCCAGGAAGTTTACTTTCCTTAAAAACAGAATATATTTTTATACAGCATGCTTTCCCTCCTCTTACGACTACTACCTTCACTACTACTCCTATGTCTCCTCCTCATTCTTCTGATACTCCTACTCCTACTCTTACTCTTACTCCTASTCCTACTCTTACTCCCCCTCCTATTACTACTACTAATAAAAATGTCCCTATTCATTAGCCAGAATCGGGCTTCTACATCTTCTTCTTTAAATTGTCATCATCTCATCATCTATACCACTTTATCCTGTGTACAGGGTCGGAGACCTAGGGCACGAGTCAGGGCACTAATTCATCGCAGGGCACACACACACACACATGCTCATTCACACTCTACGGGAAATTTAAAAATGCCAATTAGAATTCGAATCTCCATGTCTTTGGACTGTCTGAGGAAACTGGAGGGAACCCACCAAGCATGGGGAGAACATACAAACTCCATACATACAGACCCAAGGTGGGGTGAGAGGCGACAGTGCGAACCACTAAGAGCCCWTGCTGTCGTCTTCTTTATATCTTTCTTTATATCTTTTCTAATAAATCAATATTGCTGATCATTTGACTGTAGTGTCTTGACTAGACAACACAGTGTAAATACAATACTCTCTCTCTCTCTCTCTCTCTCTCGCTGGCAAAATCAGTGACAGTTGTTTTGATTTATTGCATTTTCAGGCAAATTAATGACACAGCTCTGGGGATCTCGAAGTTAATTAATAATAAACCCATGATCACTATCAAACACGATTAAAGCTGTTTGATTTCGTTATTACAGGTTTAAGTCAGTTAAATCGAACAAGTTTAATCCAAAGCGTCAATAGGTTGAAACAAGCAGAGACACTCAAAATTAATCGAACTAGAGTTTGAATGAAATTGCGAAAGGCGCTATTCGTGTGATAGAAAAAGTTAATAATGTATTTATAAACAAATATTTGAATAAAGTTCAGAAAATTATCCAATGAAGCGGGTGGATTTATTTATTTATTTATTTATTTATTTATTTATTCATTCATTCCGAAGTTTGAGACGCCCGGCTCTAAATAGTGGAGCTCCTCCAAAGGATATGTTATGAAAATATTCCCGATGCAGTCACTGGAGCAAACGTTCAGGGATCTGTATCGGGAATGTACGCTCAGGAAGAAAATCATTGTTTGAGCGCTGGCATTTAGATGTCGTTTGACTTTTTGTTCAATTTTTGTGTGCACGAGTGCGGTGCATCGGAATGAGCTTCTGAACTCCTCCGTGCCATGGTGCGTGGTGCGGCACTTTTGAATAATTCACTCTTGTTTTAGTGCTCAGTGCTCAGTGCCAGTGAAATCCGAGGCCATTGACAGAGAAGAGCCGGGCTCAAACCACACAGCCATATGTCAGTTTCTCCGCTCGGTTTCTGCGGCGCGAGAATACCCGTCACTGACGCAGAGGCTTAGCAAACTGAGGCCCGGCTCAATATCTTTCACGGTGTGAATGCGCATCCCTCGTATTCATTCGCACCGCTCTACTTTCCGACACTGATAAATGAAACTAGTTGTAGGTATTATCTGTCTTGCATTGATCCGGAGCTGATGAAACAGTATAAAGGCTCATTTTTGTACACCAGGGGTTTGTTGGATCCATCTGTTGGTGAGAGAGAGGGAGGGAAAAAAGAAGGGGTGGAAGGTTCGGTACCCCAGGAGCCTGCGGCTGTCAGGATAATGCAGCACTACGGCAGTCGTGCCTAGAACAAACGTGAATTACCTTGGGGAGCTGAAACCAGATAGCACCTGCTTAGGCGAGAAGCCTCGGGGTCGAGAGAGAGAGAGAGAGAGAGAGAAAGAGAGAGTGAGAGAGAGAGAGAAATGGAGCAGAATCACAGCATGTGACCCTGACAGGTTGGCAGTGAAAGACAGAGTGGCATGTGGGAAACCGTCTGCGTTTCCTTTAAACTCGGTGCTGTCTGTCAGTTGCATTATTAGATGAGGATGGTGAGCAGAACATGATGTCACCATAGAGTATGCATCCAGGTGGACTGACTGTACATCATGCCAACATACATATTTAACACCACAGGCACTGAATCAGTGGCTGCTCCAGAGCTCTGGTGTMCCCCGATATTTCACATATACCACCCAGCGCATCATGTTGTCGCCCCCAGACCTCAGCTCAATCTGTCTAGAGTTTCGCCGTTGGGTTCCCCATCCCAAACATAGATAGATTGGCTATTCTTAATAGATTCTAGTCTGGATCTCCATCATGATTCATGGACTATTTTCTCATAACGGATTAGCTCTTGCACCTTGTGTGCTCCAGGATAGGCTTCATGATCTGCCATACTGTACAGTAGGAGTTACTTAAGAGGGATGAATTTAAACACCTCACATTGGTACAGTAGGTACAGTATACTGTAGGGCATCTGGGAAAAAGCAGATTCAAGCTTTTCTTTGTAGGGCAAGTAAGGACAAATGAGGGTGTGAACATGATGACACATTGAAAACTAGCTAACAAGTCTGTCATACGATATCACATTCGGTTAGCAAGCATTTTCAATCAAGTTTCCGGGCAACTCAGCATTTCCCTGGTGGTCTAGCTTAATAAATGTATCATCGTGTGTCATACTATCCATTGACTCTGGACTACACTTTCAGAACGATGCAAAGCGGTCGAATGTTGTTCAGTCTCGAGAAGACATGTTGGGATGAAAATAAGGTTTGTTATATGACCCTTACAGCAAGGTGAAATATTTTTTTTTGCTTAATCCAGTTAGGAAGCATAGGGCAGATCACAGGTTAGTACCCTAGGATCAGATAGGGTTAAGGGCGTTGCTTAGAGGTTTAACAGTGGCAACTTCGCTGTGCTGGGGATTGAACCTCCAACCTTCTGATCAGTACCCCACAGTCTAAACTAAAATAGGTTAGTACCTCCAAAAGGATATGTCATGGAATTATTCCCGATGCAGTCACTGGAGCAAACGTTCAGGGATCTGTATCGGGAATGTTCGCTCAGGACGAAAAAATCATTGTTCAAGCGCTGGCATTTAGATGTCGTTTGACTTTTTGTTCAGTACAGCAGAGTTTGTAGCTTGGATTTTCAAACAGCATGTCCAGTAAACTTGTTTCTCTGGCCACTATTCATTCTTTTATTCATTTATTTATTCATTTATTTACCTTCAGGGAGAACGTAAAGGACAAATTGTATTGGATTTGTTTGATTGCAGGAAATTTTGATGACATTATGATTCCCATGCTCCAGCATGCAAACCCCTTATTAATTCCTTTGGGACGGGATGTTCAGGGTTCCGGGTAATTTCGGTCATGTAGTGTACGCGTACAGCATTTGTCGAACGTGTTTAGCTTGCAAAGACTTAGCTTAAGAGCACGGAACAAAGACCACAGGGGTAGAATAGCCGACTGGCTGGCAGTGCGTTGGCACCGTTTCTCAGCATTGTGCTCAATTTGCACACCGCTACACCGCTGCTTGTGTTTTGCTCCCGGACTTGGCCGCTGCCGAGCTTCTCGGCCATTGACCGGGTCATATTTCAGCAGTGCTTTTGTCTTCGCCATTGAACGAGTCTCGTGTTGCCACCAGGCCTATTTCCCCAATACGTTCCGATGACGAAATCCTGGAGCGCCTCTGTAATTCACACCAATCAACCCACCAGCCATCGAGCATTTACTGTATTTTCCTGCAACGATGCAGCAGCTTTCTGCAAAATGCATGTTGATTTTTTTTTCCTGAATCATCACCAGAAGGAGAAGGATGTCATTGTTTTTTTTTTTTCTTTCCCTTTTGTGAGAAAGGTCCCATTAGGAGAGCTGCAATCGATAGATGGCTATTTAAATGAACTTTTACAACCTGAAACAGTTGGGATCGGGGCACAACGCTCTTAATCGTCTCATGAGAGTCGTGTCATTTACGGGTCTGTGTAGGATTAGCTCATGGCTGTGCGCATCAAGCATGGGTGTGATGCTACTGTACAAGTTTTAAACATGAACAATCTCTTACTCATTCATTCGCTTATCATGAACAGGTCCATGCGAAGCCTAGGTCCTACCCCAGGGCACTCAGGGCATGGCGTAGAGTACACCCTGGATGGAATGCCAATCCATTGGAAGGAATGAAACAAGAGTGTAACAAAACAGGTGCATTATTAACATCTGAGAAAAAAAAAAAGTCACCCTTTGAATGAATTCGTCAAAGTCATATGTGGTATATGATATCACTGTTTTCACTTTGCCTTCTTTAGAAGAACCCGTTTCACTTTCTAGTCTTACGCGCGCGCACGCAGCCGACGAGCGCCATAYGTGTGAAATATCCCTGCACATTTATTACTTCATTTATGAAATGTATTAGAGGATGTACAGTTATATATATTGGAGGATGTCTCTTTAGCTCTGCATCCTGTATTCGAAACGACTCGCTGAACTGCCGGCTGTCAGCGTTTTTAATTTAAAAGTTGCCCATATGCAGTATTATGGGAATGATGGAGTGGGTAGCGTCCAGACGATCTATAAATCAAGGCTGTGAAAAGGTGTATGATCCATTGTGTTCATTTTTCTCCCCCCCCTTTTGCCAGTGGCTAATATAAGTGGCAATTTCTTTTGTGTCAGATTTGTTCATATTCATGTCGAGTATTCAGCGAGACATTGCCATTTATTGGCATTCCAGTGGTATTCACTCAGGCTGTAATCAAAAGCAGACGACACCTGGTGAACACCTCATCTGCTTGATTACATAAAGAGCTCAGACATAAGTGAGTCTCGGCGGTGTTCTAACGTCTATGTCAGCTCTCAGGTTTACAAAAGCTTCTTTTTTTTAATTTATCTATTTATATTTACAAAAACTTGCATAACGCAGTCCAATCAGTGCTATGCTAAGGGATTCTGAATCGTGTGCAGATCTTGAAAGAATGGTGTGAAGCGTGCACGCTCGGGCTCCGAACATAAATAAAACAACAAGCCTCGGCTCCTGAATGCCGGTCACGCCTCTAGAAGAAAGAGGAAAAAAAAAAATCCATCAAATGAAAGCTGTAATGATTTAGTCATGTTCCTGCTTCAGAGTCAAATCAGGGGCCGTGTCACAACACTGTCGGCGCACGTTTGGCCCTCATCGATCAAAAAGCGTTTCCCTGATTTCTGACGTTCGCAAAAGAGAGAGAGAGATTAACGTCCCTGACATCAGAAGCCTTAGGGCTGCCTTCCAGCGGCTCGTCTAATCAGTTATCGGACACGTGTTGTCTTTTGAAAGTGGAAGATTTCGGTCGTGGTCGAGACCGTAACAACATCCATCCCGATCTGTAAACTCAGCTAACCCTCATGTGCTGTTCACTGTTTAGAAGCATTAATATTTAAAACCTTACTGGTAATTAAAACGCTCCAATATCTCATCTTCGTCTCAGTGATTACTGATATGAGCAACACTAATAGGAAAAAAAAAAATCATGTGTGCATAATAACAATGTGCCTAAAATTGAACTTGGTTCATCATTTTACGTTTCTTTAAAACTTAAACCCCCGATCGCTTTGATCCAATCCGAGCGTGCAGGTTCTGTCTAGTAGCTACTGGTCAGGGTTGGCTGGATGCGCCGTGTCTGTTCCCGTTTCTGTGCGCGATCTCATCGCTGACACCGAGGCCGCCTCTAATTCCCCAGCTTATCTGAGCACACACGTTTGACAAGACTCTCTCGCAGTTCGGATCCCCACGGAGCGGCAATCGGAGAGAGGCGGGGACGAGAAGGAGGTAGGGAGGAATAAGAGAGGCCCCGCGGGCCGGAGATAAAAACCGGCTGGAAGTGACTGACGGACAATTTTGTACAGATGTGTCACAGAAAACCAGATCTTTAGTCACCTGCCAGGCTCAAAGACCCAACTGTAGCTTCGTCTGTCTCACTTTCTCTCTCTCTCTCTCTCTCTCTCTTCCTTGTTTTCCCCTATCCATCCCCTCTGGAACAGAGGATGGCATCATCTCCATTCTGCTCCCCCTCAGAAAGTTAATGAATTTCAGGCACTTATGCAGACACAGATGGCGTCACAGGCTGTGGAGAGAAGGTAACATGAGTGCTTTCTCTCTCTCTTTCTCTCTCTCTCTCTCTCCTCCATGTCCCGGTTCACCAAAATCAAATGGCCCATCCTTCCATTTTCACTCGCTTTTCCCATTCTGCAAGCTACAAGCTCTGTGACTCTACGTTTGCTCTCAGGCCATTTTGCACTCTTATTCTCATGACACTTTTTTCACTCCTCTATCTCTCTCTCCACACATTCTTTCATCCCTGCTTTCTCTCTCTCTCTCCCCCTCTCTCTACCCCCTCCCTCTTCATGCTCATTCCTTTATCTTGCTGTAGTTAATTGCGAACCTCTGTTCGTTCCTCCTAGGCTTAAAACGTAGCTCTCCCAGAAGACTGGTGAACATTGAGGAAGTTTCTTATTTAAATGTCACACTATTCCTCACCCTCTTTCATTTCCCCTTTCAAACGCAGTTCTGATTTTATGCGTCTTCGCCAGTCAGCTCCGGCTCCACAGCCTTTCAATTAGCAAAACAAAATTAGATGTAGTCAGAAAGGTTAAATCCGTATCTCTGCGAAGGAGGGATCGTTTCGTGGGTCATTAAGACGGCTGAAAGGTGCAGCAGTGGCGCCCCCTGCTGAACTCCGTGCCTGCGGGCAGTGCAGCGTGGGATATGTGGTTAGGACGACAGCCGTGGCCTTTTAGCAGCAGGTCTGCAGAACTCCCAGCAGGCCCAGAGTAAACAGAATCTCCGTCTATCTAGCTTCCTCTCTCTATTTCTCTCGCGCACTCTCCCCCATTCCCCTCCCTYGCTCTTTCTGTCTCTGAAGAAATGGAGGGTGATCATTGCAGTATTTGTTGGCGCCCCTGCTAATCTGCACAGCATTAATAATTGATCAAGCCCTGCAAGCTGTTCTCAGCTTCTCCCCCTTCTTTCTCCCAGACTATTACTCCTGGACTAGGCCAAAAGTCTGGGTCCAACAGCAAGAACGGCTTTTCTTTTCATCATTTATCCAAACCGAATCCAAAGTTTATTTAATCTGGTACGTCTAATTGAAGGTTTCGATTTTAGCTGTTTGAGAAATCTCTGTGTGAAACCTATGTGAAAAGCCAATTCATACTCCTTTTTCTTAGCCAACACCTGAAATCAACCTAATTACAGTACTCACTCTTTCCCATCCCTACTGCATTTAGAATAAAATATACTTCTGTGGCATRTATTATTAAAGAAAGACAGAACCTAATGGTGCGTACATCTGTATGATGCAGCCCACRATGTCATATMTCAGCGAAACATATGAAAGAGATATAATGCGATCAAAAGCTGCATTGATGCAATACAGCGCAATATAACATTTTTCAAAGCGAGCTAGTGAAAGATATTGTAAGACTGCAGAAAATGGGTCTGACAATACAGAGACCACACTCCTAAAGGCATAAATGTAAAGGCATTTTCATTGGTACTGACAGAAACAGAGGCCGTGTCTCTCACAGGAACTTTGAAGACACACCTACTTCACTTTGACTGATGAATAAAGAAGTCATGTTATGCCAGGAACTGAAGGATTAGAAGGAATGCCTTGTTCAGGGCCTGGGGGGTGTAGTGGTATACTTCTTTACTAGGACTGATGTATATTGTGGCCATGCGTCCTTCATTTGAACTTAAAGGCATTAAAGGCACTATCATGGATAGATACACAGGCCATGTGTCATCCACAGAAGATACATACAGACACTGGCCACTTCGCCACATGGGCATAGTCAGATGGAAAGCTCACATTCTTGTTTTGGTCTGACAGTTGGTGGTATAGTATTTAGCACTGTCGTCTCATACTTCCAGGGTATGAGTTTAATTCCCTTCCTTGGGTCTCTGTGCATGGAGTTTGAATGCATTTTCTTCCTGTGCTTTGTGGGTTTCCTACAGGTACTCCGGTTTCTTCCCACAGTCTAAAGATCTGCATATTAGGGTTAATTGGCGTGTGTGTGTTTGCCCTGCGATGGATTGGTACCTTGTCCAGTGTGTACCCCGCCTCCAGGCCCACCTTAACCATGTTTACAGGATAAAGTGATAAAATAGACAATGAGTGAGTGAGTTATTGTGGCGACGGATTCATAGCCAGTGCGCCCCATAACAGAACAGCTTTAAGCTCATCCCAAAGAAAAGATAAGTGGGGCTTGATCAGCACCATGGACAGCACGCAAACACTCCAAAAAGTGGTGGCATTAACGGCRGCGAATCATTCACCGTCTACCTGTCAACTGCTCCTTATAAAAGGAATCTGTCTCTCTGTGTGATTTTCTTGCCCCCCCTACAAGTTATACAGTCCTTTAACTTATAAGAACACAGTGACATGAAAGTAAAAACATTTCTGAGGCCAACTTCACAGGAGCTAACGTTATGGAAGCCCACCAACATGGACTGATAGCACCTTTCAGCCGTCTTAATGACCCTGAATCAGGTCATTAAACAATGCAAAACAGTATACCATTCAGACAATAAAATAACCTTACGAGCCACAAAAATAACAGAATATTAACCAAACTCAATAATGGTCAGAGTCATAAGGTAACTAAGTAAAGGTTACTGTACTTAARTACAATTTTCACATACGGTATATGTACCTTACTTGAGTTGTTTTATTAGTGGATACTTTGTTTCTTTTACTCCAGTACATTCAAGTGGGGCTCGATCAGCACCACGGACAGCACGCAAACACTCCAAAAAGTGGTGGCATTAACGGCGGCGAATCATTCACCATCTACCTGTCAACTGCTCCCTATAAAAGTACTCTCTCTGTGTCCGTGATTTTCTTGCCCCCAAGCTTTAAAGTTATACAGTTCACGCCTCCCTTACAGGAACACAGTGTCATGAAAGAAAAATGTTCTGAGGCCAACTTCACAGGAGCTAACATTATGGAAGTCCACCAATTTGGACTGATAGGTACAGAAGCTATACGAAACAKTATACCATTCAGACAATAAAATAACCTTTCTAGCCATAAAAATAACATAATATTAACCAAACTCATTAAGACCTGTCAGAGTCATGTGCCGTTTTCACATACTGTATATGTACCTTACTTGAGTTGATTTATTAGTGGATACTTTGTTTCTTTTACTCCGGTACATCCTATGATATATATCTGTACATATATCTGTACTTTCTACTTAACTACCTTCACGCATTGTGTTGAATTACACAACCACAGTGCTGTATCACGTTGAATTTGCCACCTGCTGAGTTTCACACATAATTGCATGCTTTGCCTTCCCTCCATTAAAAAGCTCAATCATGTAGCAGGTGTTTGAAATCAGAAGTAGAGATGGTTTAAGGCAGTAATGAAAACAGCATATTAGTAAAGGTGAAAGTAAGTATTTTTGTATTTTTCCCAAGTGCAAATGTAAATGGAGGACCTCTGCTTTAAATTAATTAATTAATTAAAATTAATTTTAATTAATTAAGGGCATTTCTACCCTTACTCGCATACTGTCCCTTACACATGAATATTTGAGTTTGACGAAACGAACAAGCAGAGCTTCAATTGAAGAAGTTAGATCACATGTCTGGCATAAAGTACATTGTCACGATTTTAAAGAACAAGGACAAGATAATGGAATGTGTTTAGTTTTATACTATGCATAGCCAATTGTGTTAGCATCCTAGTACCTGGACAATGCTGTTGGACGTGCAAACGAGCTCTCGGAACAGAACTCGTTCGTATGTTGGAGACTAACTGTACAAGATTTCTGTATTTTGGCCACCTCTGGAAATGATTAACAAAACATTTCTTACAGTATGTAGCTTGGGTGCAAATGTATATTTTAGAAAGACTTACATGTCTAGAGCAGCCATATCTACTATTTTAGTTGTGAAGCTTCTCTCTCTCTTTTTACTTTAGATGTCTTTTCTAACCTTCTAACTTTCCTGTGCTGTAAAAAAGCAAAACTTCTTTCTATGCAGTTTTTCAGACATCCTTGTGATGTAATGTCTCATATTTGCAACTTGCATTTTAATTTCTGTGACCTTAGGTGAAGCACTTTGCTCAGGTCAAGATGCAACAATCGACCTACACCTGATGTACGAGGGATACAACAACGTACACATGCTGAGCAGAAACATGTTTTCGACAGAGTAATGGAGGCTTTTTATCTCTTAATAGAGTCACCATCCGTTAAAAGATAAATGGCACGCCTTTACTTTTCTTYGTCCCATCTTATTAAGTACACCCATTAAATTTTGCACAGAAGGTTCATACTATTTTAATAGCACAATGCTGTGAGCAATTCATTTCCAATATGTTGAATACTTTTGACATATTTTGCCTGGAGGTGAATAAAATGATGTGTCTTAATTTGACTTTGGGCGAGATAAGCAGAGTGGCTCAGGTGGTAAATGCGCGTCAAGAAAAACATTATCTAGTGCCCTGGGGTTGTGAAAAAGACGCCTCAAGGTGTTTAAGCTGGGCGTTTTATGCATGCGTTGTTGATAATGACAAGCGAAGAAGAGAGAAGGCGTTCTGAAAGCCTCCACTGCAGAACCAGCAGCACGAGCCAGCACTTGGCAAAGCATCTGGCTGCCAAACATCCCGACCTCTACAAAGCCTGCTTTACACTTGAGAGTTTCTACAATTATCAAAATGTTTTATTGAGAGTTTAACAGCTCTTACTTCAGGGAAGCAGCTAACTATACTTTTCCTGCGTAGTGACTTACGGCAACCGAGACACCGCATTTGCACCTTCGTGATTGCGATCACAAATTAATCTCTCGATCTTTTTAAGAGCATAATAAAATAGTGGTGTTGAAAACAGAGAGAGGTGTTGCGCATGCAAAGCAGCAGAAACTGGAATTATGAATTAATGCTGATTAACGGGGCGTGCATGTCGCGCGATCTGCATCTCCCTCCGTTCCCTGCTCCCTGACTTGTGCGTTAAGGAGCACTATTTTCATCAGCATTGTTTTTTTTAATACATGTTTGTGAACGATCTCATGTCTAAAGATTTGCTCTTCCTGGAAACACTTTATCTCCCCAATGCTTCTGTGGATAATTTTACATRGACATACCTAAGACATGCTTCTGTCGTCACAATRCCCTCATACTAACTATCCTTTCAACAACTGTTCTTCTGAGTGTAAAACAGTCATTATTTACATATATCTAACATTTCAGTGTAATTCCAGAAGAGTATGACTTAGATATATATATATATA